>WSUI01000780.1:0-13582 GCA_019633595.1 Tulasnella sp. UAMH 9824
TATACCATCAGGATCCTGGAAATTAAGGTTTAGAACGATGTAACATAGTTGCGTCTCGGCGATGACTCGAGCCACCGAATGTGGCACTTTCGAACCGTTCGAGGCGCTATGGGCAAGTTCATGCTACCTAATGTTCCCAAATGAGTGGTCGGTGCCTCGAGAAACCCACTGCTTGTCGTAGAGTACGACTACCTCCGCGTTGCCTAATCGATCAGGCAGCACTGCGAAACACAACTGTGGGATATGGTTTTCACGAAGCACCACCGACAGCACCCTATCGCAACCCCGCTCCCGGAGTCACCGACACCATTTATAGGTGAGATTAATTTGCTGAAACTGGTAAATATTTACTCAAGTATGGCCGGTCAAGATACCACTCGGTGAGGATCCGCGGGGACGGCATCAATGGGCTGCCAATGGAGCTTCTCTGCAATATTTTCCGGGCGTTAATTGATCAAAATACCCCACAAAGAGATTGCTGCAGACTTATCTTAGTATGTCGCCGGTGGCGCGAGTCCGTGGAAGGCTCGGCACTCTTGCGGGCGGACATCTCAGCACTCGACAGCCCTGCTCATGTCCTCCGAGCTCTCGAGAGGTCTAAAAGGGCTATGATAAACCTTCATTTCCCAGAACACATGGCCTTGAACTTGGAATGGTTCCTGCCCGAGGTGAGTCTGTACGTCGCCCGGTGGCCGTCAATGGATGTTAAAACCCGTTGGTGGAGCTCCGGTGCCAACCATCTCAACACCTCAGCTCCTTGATATACTTCGCAGTTCCCCTTGGCTAGAGACTCTCAGCCTGTACGAAAATCCGAGACTCAAAGGTATCGGAGCTCGACCGTCGACCGTCCATCCGATCGAGCTCCCGAAGCTCGTTCCTCTATCGTTCAAATGGACGGACCACGGAGGCACGAATTGCAGCAAGGAGTGCCGATTGCTGATATTATGGCACTCCAGTGGTGCAATCTATCGACGAGTGGATAGAGAAAGGGGGTTGGAGCGGACGCGCCCACCCTTACCACGTATTGCAGCGTTGCCGGGGCCACTAAGTAGTGCCGGTGAACGCCAACAAGCAGGACGAATGGCGATGGTGGCGGTAGCTAAATGAGGATTCCGACCCGGGCCGAAGCTCCTAAGGCTAATGGCTTGCAGGACACTGTGCGCGCCGCGCGCTGAGTCGCTGACGAACGCGAAGATCGTCAAAACGTCAACCAAGGGGCACCGAGGGACTGCTACACACCTGTTTGTCTGTTCTTCTTTTATATGTATTGCAATTACCTAAGTCCGACGCAGGCCGCGCCGCACGGGTAACATAACGGCGCAGCGCATAAGGCAAGGCACCGCTGCGCCTTTGCTGGCCAAAGGAGCAGGTGCACCACGTCAGAACCGTGTCGTGATGGGACCCAAAACGCCTCTGCCAAAAGAGCAAGACTGTGCGGCCCATGTGCAACAAGGTTTACATCACGCTTGGCTAGCCTCGAGCCAGCCGTCGGACATCGACCCCATTTAGCCCCGGAGGTATCTGCGCATCGTACAAGTGCAATGGATCCGTTCCCGTTGGAGCCCGTCACGGCGTCGATGGGTATATGTAAATGATCCGCGCAGCAAGTAAGAGTACGGCCGACTAGATACGATGGAGTCGTGCGGATATCGACATAGTGCAATTGGCAAAGTGGAGAACCATTGATTGCCGCGGAGAGAGGCGTGTATTGTGCCGGCGATTCCCGGAAACGCCGGCTTAGCTAATCTATAAGTCTTCACGTTCATCTTCGGCCCCTCATTGGTTTCCGGTTCAGAATGCCCAGTCAGCATCCCTCCTCTGAACCGGACAACTCTCGAAGTGGTAGAAACCGTTTTCGATCACCTGAGTTCGGCTGAGAAGAGCTGCCCAGCTTCTTTGCCTACCACGAACGGAAGACTGATCGCAGGTCTTTCAAATTCGGTTCAGAAATCCCTCTTCAAGTCCGACGGGACGATGGGCCTCGTTCGAAGTTGCTGTCAAATTCATCGCTGAGATTCGGAACCAAAGGAGCAATTTTCATTGGTACATGTCAGACGGAGTTCAAAACGGTAGAATACATTCGCCGGCCCTGTGATTGGGATCTACTTTGTCTGTGACGGGTCGCGGTAGGCCCCGACCTCGCTTAAGAGTCCCCGCCGGCTTCCGCGCTCTGTCCCTCAAGAAGTGACTTCACCAAGGGAGCGATAACTTTTCGACTCGCCTCCTTGTTACCCTGATCCCAGACTCTGGTGTGTTTCGGATGGTTGGGCTTTCCCAGCTTATCAGTCTCTTTCAGCTGAAATAGTATGATCGGGTCAGCGATCACATGAAGCCATCTGAAAAGGAAATGCGAGACCTACCTCTAGAGTCTTGTCCTCACCTGGAGACTTGTCCTTACGTGGAATCTTGCTCGTCTCCAGCCCATGGAATAGTCTTTTCTCCACGTCAGCAGGCACCGTATCCTTATTCGTGAGGAACAAAAGCTCTCGCTCCCTTTTCGTAGTAAGGATACCGAGGACGCTGAGGTTGTGTTTCGCGAAATAGGCCTCGACTTCGTCGAAGAAATTCTTCCCTTGGTCTTTGTCCCGCTTTGCCCAGGCTTTCAGACGCAGCGGCACCGAAGCTAAGCCAACCTTAAGGTTATTAGACGTATCAAAGTCTTTGTAATCGCGTCGTAGGAGATCATTGGTGCTTAAGTCACCGACATCGTCTTTCTTGTCATCCAGCTTCTTGTCAAGACCCTCGAGGCTCTCCGGTCCTTGGAACGACCCTTGCTGTCCAAGCTTCGAGTTGGCATAGAGAAACCTCGCCGAGCTTTCGTCTACAGGTTTGACCTCGTCGGGCTTCGAGAGCCCTCTCGTGTCGATGGCAACGCCCGTAAGAAGCAGCGTCGCCACGTCCGGCGATACGCCAGACTCGACGGTCCACTCTTTTTCGAAGTGGCGAGCAACCAGGGAAGTGCAGCTCCCCGCAGCCTCGATTTCTCTAAACGCCGCATCAGGGTAGTTCCCTTCGTCCGCGTGATGGTCGATGATGCCGACGACTTTTCCGGCGCCGCCTTCGAAGACGTCTTCAAGAGTGTTGTGATCGACCAGAACGTACTTGCTGAACGACGTGTTGAGTGGGTGGGAATCCGATATGTCGTCGATGCAGAGCAGGTCGGCACCGGTGCTATCTAGGTTGGAGAAGTCCAAGGCGTAAAGGTTCTCCTTCCGGAGATAGAGATCGTCCTGGCGAGTCTGGACGAGGGCGACGGTCGGAGTATTTTGAAGCTTCGAAGCGAGATACGAATATGCCACAGAGCTTGCTATGGTGTCAAGATCTAACGACGAGACAAGGCGGTTCAATATCTGAATCACCGGGTCAAATGGGCGGGAGCGAATCAAGGCCCCATACCTCCAGCTTCGTTGCCCATAACGACGGTCCATTTGTCCACATTATTGGCATCCAAGTCTTGCAGAAACTGTTGTTTGTTCTGCCTGAGGAATTCAGCTAAGCTGGGCAAAGGAGTAGCCATGGTAGATGATCTGATCGTGGTATTCGGTGGAGGTGAGAGGGTGGCTCAAGGAGATCGTTCGAGTGAGGAGCAAAATCGATCCAACAAGCTGTCTAACATGATCGTGTGCGCATCATACATCATATACCTTGGAGCGAGGCCTTATTGCGGCGCTTGAACGGTTGCGATTCCAGGCATCATCTGCCCTCCTGACATAGTTTGGGGCCAGGGTTGGCGCTTTCCCAGATCCTACGGGCTTGGCACAATCAATCACCTCCGAGATACGAATGGGTTCTCATCTAGACTAACCTTACCGCATAGCCAGCCTCTAAGCCACCTTTATTAGTGTGTAAAGGCTATTATTTGGGCTATTTGGGCACTGTCACTCTGCGGGACGGACAGCCTGGACCGGGGTCATACGACGGCGATGTATGTTCCGAGGAAGGAGCATCACGAAGATCACATCATTTGATCGTGATACATGGACTTATTGCAAAGCGTTCAGCTGCTGCGGTATGAGCTATTTTTCCGTCTTATAGACCTCTTCCCTTTTGATCCTCATATAAGGCGCGAGAGTGCCAATCGCGCACTTCTGTAATTCGTTCTGGACAAACACCTAGTCAAACAATCTGCTTGTTTCATATTATAAATTAGCTCATTCCTTCGTCTTGTTAATCGGTTATTTGGCTCAGGGGCTGATTCATATGGAGTCTTGAGCGTGGGGTCGTAATCGAAAGTCGCCCGAAGGCGGTGGGTGAGGACGAAGAGGATAGGTCTAAAGTTAAGTGCAAACTAAAATAGATTAGAAACGGACTGCATTGCGGGAGGTACCTATAATAATTACTACGAGTCTTGGGCGCGTAGTGGGCGATTGACAGGTCGTGTACCCTTATTTCAACTTCACCTCGATCGGATCGCCATAGGTTAGACTGAATATCGACAACAAAATAGTCGGAAAGCTAGCCGATGAGCCTTTAAGATGTATAGAATTTCCAACGACTCGCTATTTCAATATGGTATCATTTCAGATTCTGGGAGAGAAAGCGCACAGTATCTCCCATCGACTGTGCAAATATGTTAGACAATTCTTGTCTTATTCATGTAATGGAAACTCTGAAGGAGCTCCGGACATGCAGGGAGACTTGCGTTTCGAGCCTTCGAAGGTTTTTGGTCTCCAGTCAGAGGTCTGGTTCACGCCATTGGTGCAGAGCCAACAGCGCTATTAAGAAGCGGTCAGGAAATAGCAACAAGTAATAGTCATTATTAGTAGCTATATACAATCGGGATTCTTGGCGTGAAGTCCCCGTAACAATGTAAAGTAGTTGGGTCTCGACGACGACTCAAGCCGCCCAACGCATTGAAGGCTTCAACGCCGTTACACGAGCTAGGGAATGGTTCACGCTATTTATTGCTCCGAAATTGTTCGACTGGTGTTTCCCGAAACACACCGCCTGTGGTCGGAACGACGACCTTGTCCCGAGTTTCTACTCGACAGGCAACACTTCTAAACACAACTGTGGGATACGGTTCCCACCAAGCACCGCCAGCGGACTCTTCGCAATCACGCCACCTACCCACCTACCTACCTACGCCACAACCGCGCCACCCGACTCATCGAAACCGTTTATAGGTGAGATTGAATTTTCGAAATTGTTAAGTAGTTACTCATACATAGTAGGTCAAGGTATGAGGATCCGCGGGGACAGCATCAATGGGCTCCCAACAGAGCTACTCTGCAATATTTTCCGGCTAGTTATTGATCAAAAAACCCCACAAAGAGATCGCTGCAGAATCATCTTAGTATGTCACCGGTGGCGCGAGTCCGTGGAAGGCTCGGCACTCTTGTGGGCGGACATCTCAGCACTCGATAGCCCTGCTCATGTCCTCCGAGCTCTCGAGAGGTCTAAAGGGGCTATGATAAACCTTCATTGCCCAGAAAACATGACCTCGGACTTGGAATGGTTCCTGGCCGAGGCGAGTCTGTACGTTGCCCGGTGGCGGTCGGTGGATGTTAAAACCCGTTTGTTACCCCTGTCTTGGGAGTTTGCACTTGCCCCATTATTTACATTACAAGCTCCAAGTCTGGAGACCTTGAAACTCGTCGTGTCTTATGTGGATCGTTCTGGAAGCAAGATAACTCTTTTCGGTGGAGCTCCAGCACCTCCAACCCTCAAACATCTAACTCTACATCGGATTCCAGTGGAATTCGATCCACTAAGTCTCTCAGGTCTAATATCGCTTGATCTGAAACATGTGCCGACCATCTCAACACCACAGCTCCTCGAAATACTTCGCATTTCACCTTGGCTGGAGACTCTCAGCCTGTACGAAAATCCGAGACTTGAAGGTATCGGAGCTCGACCCTCAACCGAGCCGGTCGAGCTCCCGAAGCTCGTTTCTCTATTGTTCAAATGGACGGACCATGGAGCCACGAATTGCATCCTTTCGAACATTCGAGTCCCAAATCGCCGACACGTACTCATTTACGGCACCATTACTGGGGACAACGCTACATCTAGCCTTTTCACACCAGCCGTCACACACATCCTCCACACGACCATTCCCTTCGCCGATCTCCCGTCCTCGGCCATTAGCGTGGAAATAGATGCGGACGATGACTGTACGATCAAATTTCGTGGCATAGAGCTTTCGCTCTTGGTGGATGGAGAAGACCAAATCCGAGACATGTTAGCCTGGCTGGCGGATGGCCTTGGGGCAGAAGCTGCAAAATACCCGGTTCACCTAATAATCGACCAGTCAGAGATGGATCCAACACGCTTGACTGCACTACCACCCCCCCTCGTCGTCAAGCACCTTTCGATCTCAGAATCAGTGCAGTCTGGGGTTTTTAGCGGGTCTATCTGCGGGGCCATGGCTCGGTCGCCAGATTCCACGTCCTCCGGTTGGCGCCTTGCACAAATGGAGAGCCTTAGTGTCAAGTTTAGAACACTCGAGCCGCAAAGACACCTCACCTCCATGCTGAGGAGCCGGTACGAGGGAGAAAGTTCAACAAGCGACACCGAATCAAGATGTCCTATGAGCCTGCGATCTGTAGAGTTGCGAGGTCGACCGAGGGCAGAGGGACTAGTAGAGGAAATAAGAGGGATACTTGGTGAAGTCAATGTATTTTGGGCCGATTGAATAGACATATGTTGTGTTGGTTTTTGAAGGGTTCCACTACGGATCAAGCTGTTGAATGAAGACTACGCGTGCTTTGGCTAAATGTATAGAGCTCAAATGCGGGAAACGGCACAATCCCAGGATCATGCTTTTAAAGGTGATTTGAAGGCGGCTACGGAGCTGGTCCGTTATCCAGTTCACGCCCTTGAGGCAAGCCAACAGTGCTATCAAGGAGCGGTCAGTCAGTAGCCGCAAGTGCACCATCAGGGTCCTGGGCGTGAAGTTGTAAAGTGGTTGCATCTCGGGAGTGACTCGAGCCATTAACGTGACGCTTCCGGCCCGTTGTAGGCGCTGGGAGAAACTCACACTACATATTGTTCCAAAACGATCGGCCGGTGTGTCGAGAAACCCACCGTCGGTTGAAATGAGTGAAATTCAACCGTGGGATACGGTTCCCACCAAGCTCCACCAGCGGACGGTTCGCGAACCACACAACCGTGCCACCCGAATCGTCGACACCATTTATAGGTGAGATTAACTTGATAAAACTGGTACGCAGCTACTCAAGTATAGCGGGTCAAGATATCGCTCGATGGGGATCCCCGGGGAGGGCATCAATGGTCTTCCAACAGAGCTTCTCTGCAGCATTTTCCGGCTGGCCATCGATCCAATTATCCCTCAAAAATATCGATGCAGACTTAGCTTAGTCTGTCGCCAGTGGCGGGAGCACTTAGAAGGCTCAGCACTCTTGTGGGCGGACATCTCCGCATTGGATGGCCCTCCTTCCGTGCGCCGAGCTCTCGAGAAATCTAAAGGGGCTATGATAAACCTCTACTTACCGCCATACAGTGGTGCGGAAATGGACCTTGAATGGTTTCTGGCCGAAGCGAGTCTTCACATTGCTCGGTGGCAGTCGGTGGATGTAAAAGTTGGCTCGTCACCCCTGCCTTGGGGGTCTGCACTTACCCCGTTACTTACGATACCAGCTCCAAGTCTGGAGACCTTGAAGCTCGATATCTCTTATCCGGGCTGCTCTGTAAGCAAGATAATTCTTTTCGGTGGAGCTCCAGCACCTCCAACCCTCAAACATCTAACTCTACATCGGATTCCAGTGGCATTCGAACCACTTAGTCCCTCGAACCTTATATCACTTGATCTGACACGTGTGGAAACTATATCAACACCGCTACTCCTCGAAATACTTCGGAGCTCCCCTTGGCTGGAAACACTCGGTCTGTACGAAAATCCGAGACTCAATGGTATCGGAGCTCGACCATCGACGATCCAGGCAATCGAGCTCCCAAAGCTCGTTTCTCTATCGTTCAAATGGACGGACCACGGAGCCACGAATTGCATCCTTTCGAACATTCGAATCCCAAATCGCCGCCACGTACTCATTTTCGGCACCATTATAGGGAATAGCGCTTCATCTGTCCTTTTCACTTCAGCCATCACACACATCCTCCACACAACTATTCCCACCACCGAACCCCCGCCAACAGCCATTAAAGTTGAAGTAGTCGAGGATTATGACTGTACGATCAAATTCCGTGGCATCGAGCTTTCGCTCCTGGTGGATGGGGAGGACCAAATCCGAGAAATGTTAGGCTGGCTAGCGGACGGCCTCGGGGCAGAAGCTGCAAAATACCCAGTTCACCTAATAATCGACCAGTCAAATATGGATCCAATACGCTTGACTGCACTACCACCTCCCCTCGTCGTCAAGCACGTTTCGATCTCTTAATCAGTGCGGTCCGGAGGTTTTAGCGAGTCAGTCTGCCGTGCAATGGCCCAGCCGCCAGACTAATCGCCTCCCGGTTGGCTTCTTGCACGAATAGAGAGCTTTAGCATCACTTTTTCAACACTCGAGGCGCAAAAAGAGCTCACCTCCGTACTGAGAGTCGATACGATTACCAAGCGATAACGAGTTAAGATGTCCTACGAGCCGCCAGTCTGTCGAGTTGCGAGGTCTACCGAGGACGGAGGGACTGGTGGAGGAGATAAGAGTGTTACTTGGTGGAGTCGATGTATTTTGGGCCGATTGAGTAGACAAACCTTGTGGAGTGGTGGGCTTCTGTAGTTTTCGAAGAGTTTCATAATGAATCGGGGTGTTGAAAGAGGGCCGTCTGCTCGGTTATATGTTAAGAGCTGAAACCATGTAATTGCGGGGAACGAGACGGTCCCAGCAGCATGCATTCGAAAGGTGATTTAAAGGTAGCTACGGAGCTGGACGGTTCGGCCCTTCTCGAGGATTCAGCTATACCAGGACCCAGGATTTGGATGCTCGTCCCATACAGAACTTGGAAATCAGTTTCTTTACGGTAGCCGATCTGTGCCGAGCATTCCACCAGTTGCTGTCGAAGCCTTGCGGGTGAAGATCTCCGGGTCCCCGTGTCTCCTCCCACGCTTGACGAGACTCATCCGATTTCCACCCATCGTCGTTCACTGCATCGTCAAGGCCCTCAAAACACTTCAACAACATGGGAAAAGGTGCGCTTGTACGCATAAACTCTCTCCGATTTTAATGCTAATTGCTTTGTTTCTTAATTATAGGTGTGTTGCGCCAGGAGACACCCAAGTTTGAATCTGGACTGACCGGCCTAATGTGGTATCGTTCTCGACGATTATCATAATTCTGAATAGTCCACGGATCACTCGCTCGTGCTGGTAAAGTCAAGTCCCAGACCCCGAAGGTCGAGCCTCAGGAGAAGAAGAAGAAGAAGACCGGCAGGGCTTACAAGCGGATCCTCTACAACCGACGGTGAGTAGACGGATCTGGACCTCTATTGCTAGTATAGCAAGTCTGACTTGTTCGATTGCTCTAGGTTCGTCAATGTGACGACCGCTCCTGGTGCTAAGCGACGAATGTGAGTCTAACTTTCTCCCACCTCCACCTCCACCCCATCGGCACCGCAACGGCATATGCGCCTGGTCATCACTCAATATACCCTGATGAGAACAATTTATTCGGAGACAACCATACCAAGTCTTTGAAGAAACAACAAAAACAATTATGTCTTTCGCTCCTATCTGATCCTCATCCTCCACCCCGTCCCTTCGGCTGCGTGCACTGAAGCTGGTGCTGACAACTTACCTTCTTACAGGAACCCCAACCCCGAGGGCAAGTCCGGATGAAAAACGTCACCGCTATATCCATTTCACCTTCTCTCGTCGCATCCGCTTCGCTTGCATCATCACTTGCTGTTTCTGTTTTATTTCCACGCTGTATGTCCTGCCCTGTCTCAAGTCAATCACCGTTCTAAAGGCATGTGCCTCTATGCGAGCTCGCCATCGGAGAGAGTGTCATTGCGTTGGATGAGATGGCCGTCGGCTTTGAATGGACGGGAGGTCGAAGAAGGCAAACGAGGGAACTGAAGTACAGAAGTCCGAAATCATTAATAACGATAGAGAAGCTATCCGACATATTATTCTCGTTGGAAGAGAGCCAAAAGACCCAGAACCCCGATGAGAGCGTATTTGAGCCATGGGAAGTCATTCTGCGAAACGGTAAGGAGCACGTCAGCTGTGGAGCGGGTCGAAAGAAAGGACCAACATACCATGGCAATGGTTACATATCCAACGTAGGGAATGAAGCTGAGTTTAAGGAGGGGGGTGTCATCGGCAGGTCGAGTTGGACGTCATGATGGCTTTGAAAACTCACCCTCTGACTTTCCCGATGACGTGTTCACGATCCAGCCATTCGCGACCATTGTAAAGTCCCAGGTCGTCCTCGTAGTTGTTGTCTCCTTTGGTTAGGATCTTCTGTTTCAGTGGATTTGACCGGCTGATGGGGAAAGCAGTCAGCGTTTGTCTCCCACCTATCATTCTTCAAGGCAAGCTACAAACGTACAGTGTGTGGGTTTCGAGCACACGGTGAACAATAGGAACTTCAACTCCGTTCAGCTAAGCCGCATACCAGTCCTGGTGAGTGACGACCTCCCGACGGTGCTTACTCTGCGGCTCACCTTGTAAACCGTGATGTCTCCAACTTCAAATGGTGTGTTCGCAGGGTTATGTAAGAACAAGAGGTCTCCACGATAGAAAGCTGGTTCCATGGATCCGCTGCGGAGGAAGGCATGAGGTGTCAGCATTGGGCACACCTACGCATACGTGTCAAAATGCGGTTTAGCGGCCTCACCTTAGTACGACAACGATAGGGCTCTCGTTATTGAGAGCCAAGCCAAGGCCTTTCCAGATCATCAATCCTGTGGCAATCACAGTAGCGAAGTTGAGGACTTGTAGCATGACCTGCGTAACATGGGCGGAAGCGGGCGCGTTAGTCGGAGGCCGCTCAGGTTTGGATGCAACCCAAAGGTAGGCACCTGGCGAACGCCCATGGTCTTCATTTTCTGGATAGCATCGCCGAACATGTTGGACGATGGAGGTTTTCAGGACTGTTGGGAGGTTGAGGGAACGTGTAAGGAATGATCGAAACGGGAGGCACGCGTGGCGTTGTTTGGTCGCAATGTTTGTACGAGAACTTGGATGTGGCGTCGGTGTTCAAGGCAGCTGACTTGCTTACCTTGCTCTCATGGATTTCGCCATCCTTTGTCCATTGGTGGAGTCAACCCAGTGCTCTCTCCTTCTAATTATAGGAGGTATGTCCCTTCCCCTAGGAAAACTATTATTAGAATCAAACTGACCAGACCGTTCGTACTGCGTTCTCCTACCATAGACAGCCTCAACAGATTGGTTACCAGAACCCCTTCCAAGTCTTTCGCAAGATGGCCTTTCTGACGTCTCCGGACCGTTCGACCGACTGGATACTACTCAACAGCCTCTCGTTGACCACCGTATCCGGTCCCTCTCAATGGTCAAACAAACCTGGCTCATCCCTCGCCCCTCAGCCTACTCTCATCTCCGTCGGAATACCATTCTCAATTGCACTGGCAGGCGGTACAGACCACCTCCCGCACTCCATCCACTACGGAAACCTAGCCAAATTGGTGCAAAAGACCGCGACCCAAGAGAAATTCGGATGTACGGAACATTTGGCAGTAGCGGTAGCCGAAGCTGCGTTGAAGGGCTTTGAAAATGAAGGGATGCAAGACGTTTACGTGGTCGTGGAGAAGCCGAAAGCGTTGTTGCACGCGAAGAGCGCCGGAGTGAGGGTTGTTCGGGGAACAAGTTCCAGAGATGCAGAGGATGCGCGGTTCGACCAGATACTGGTGAAGGATCTGGAGCTGACTGCGATCATCGGGATTCATCCTTGGGAACGAGAAATGAAGCAGAAGGTTACTGTCAACTTGACATTGGACGTGGCTCGATGGGATGCGTCTAGCAACTCTCCGGATGGATTTGATTGCGCAGCCTTAGTGAACCGCGTTTCTGAGGTGCGCGATCCGTTTCTCAATCCTCTCCATCGATGAAATAGCTAATGTACTGCTTTCCAAGCACGCCCTCGATTCATCTTACCAAACCGTCGAAGCCCTCGTTACCAGCATTGCCGAAACAGCCCTCCAGCCTCCGGACACAACACCACCCAGTAATGCGGTCCAACGTATCACGGTCAGCGTGTCGAAACCCAGCGCACTGATGTTCGCCGACTCTCCCGAAATCATCATCACTCGAACCCCATCCGACTTTGCATTAGCCTCCACATCCCCTCCTGCGGACAAGAAGGAAGGTCCGGAGACCGCCGTAGCGGCAATCGCATTCGGCTCGAATATCGGAGACAGGTTCGTCAACATCGAACGGGCGCTGAGATTGCTAGAGGCACATCCCGAAGCGAAGGTGCTGGAGACCAGTTCCTTGTACGAAAGTACGGCCATGTATGTGGAGGAGCAAAGGGACTTCGTGAATGGTGCTGCTTTGGTGGGCGATTCGTATTTGAACTCCCTCGAGGTGGGGATAAAGCGAGCTTACTGCGTCGCCCGTAGATTTCAACTCCTCTCAAACCACTAGACCTCCTCGCTCTACTCAAGAATATCGAAATGGAGGTTGGGCGAACCCCGACTTTCCGGTGGGGACCGAGAGTTGTGGATTTGGATCTCATCTTCTACAACGAGTTGGTTTCTTCTTCGGAAGAACTTGATGAAGCGAGCGGAGTGAAGAAGTTGGTCGTGCCGCATGAGAGGGTGCATGAAAGGGAGTTTGTCTTACGTCCTTTAGCTGAGTGCGTTGCAGGAAACCGTCCAGTTAAAAGAGGCAACCGCTGACTGCGACCCGAAAAGTATGATCCCGCAGTTCGTTCATCCATCCATGAACCTGTCGATGGAAGCTCTTCTGCGGAGGGTTACGAACGGTGGAAGGGAGACGTCCTTGCGGAAAGTGGTGCCGTTCATTCGATCCAAATCGCTTTCAACTTCCGATGAGAGGAAGGAAGAGGAAGAAACGCCGTATTGGGTCTGGGGAGAACACACGAAGATCATGGCTGTGGTCAATACGACACCCGACTCGTTTTCGGATGGAGGCGACCACGCAGCTCTCAACGACGCGATGCGCTTCGTGGATTCACTCGTCATATCCACGATTTCGGCCTCAACTGCATCATCCGCATCGACACCGATAACGGCGCAGCGGTCCATGGCAGACGTTATCGATATCGGAGGGTATTCTACTCGCCCAGGTGCTCAGGAGATCTCGCCAGAAGAAGAAATCGACCGAGTCGTCCCAGTGATCAAAGCCGTTCGGTCCAGCTCCAACGCCATCACCCCTCGCACGTTGATCTCAGTGGACACGTTCCGAGGATCAGTCGCCAAAGCCGCGTTGGAAGCCGGGGCGGATCTGGTCAACGACGTGTACGCGCTCACTCGGGAGGGGAACGATGACATTCTCAACGTCGTCAAAGACGCCGGTTGTCCGGTGGTTATGATGCACTCTCGGGGCGATGCCGGGAAGGACAATGACTACGACGAGCTTGGAGGGGTTATTGAAGGGATCAGAGTGGAGCTGGGAAACAAAGTCCAACGCGCGTTGGGCGCTGGTGTGAGGCGGTGGAATGTCATCGTCGATCCTGGCATTGGG
>WSUI01000781.1:0-16458 GCA_019633595.1 Tulasnella sp. UAMH 9824
TCGATGTATTCTTCCCATGCATCAACATTATGGCCATAAAAGGTACCAAATTCAGGTCTTATCTCGATTGTAGTCTGCGAGGATAGTTCGGTGCTAGAAGATGTTGCCGAGACTAGGGACCCGCGCGAGCTCAGCATAATGTCGGCTAGTAACATAAGGAAAGGATTCACCTGGAGGAAAGCCAATCACTTCCAGTGTTTTCTGTGAACGAGGGTACTCAGTATGGATATTATTACATAGATTAAAGCGAATGACCTGTTTGAGCCCAACTGCATCCAGAAAGTCGCCCGGTCGGGCATGAATTATGCTCTTCCCGACGCTGAGGCTCATGTTAGCTCCCACAGGAGCGCTCCACTCTAAAGATGACCCGAAACCTTCCATCCAAGGGAGGTTGGTATCCCAGATCGGTACGCTGGTGATGTAGCCTTTAAGCGGGTTATCCACATCCTCAGTACCTGCCCAACTTAACCGAATTACGGGATATGCAGCAGGAAACCCGGGAGACGGATTCCCTACGAATTTCCCTATAACACAATGGTCAAATCTATGTATCCATATGCCCCACTGTGTTTCGGATGGACTTACGAAGGTAATAGCACGACCAGGCTATCCCAAGGTTAACCTTCTCGGGTCCATCCCACTTCCACCAGTCACCCCAAGAACAAGGAGCTGATGAAGAGAGGTTAACGGCATACAATTTCCGGCAGATTAAGCACTTGCATGTGTTGCCATCAATTGATGCTTCTGCATGAAACCGCCCCACGAGGTCGCCAACTTCGTCGCTGTATGCAAGGAATGGGTTCCTTAAGTAATTTTTTTGGGGGATATTCTGTAAATCCAATCCTTTGAACCACTGTAGGATGAGAGATCGATTTAGCAGGCTGTGCCCGAACAGGTGTCATCTGTTTACCATTATACCCCAAATGAGATCTGGGAAGCCTGCCTCGTATGGCAGGGGTACGGGGACGGGCCGTCTTGGGAGAGGGTGCTGAAACTGTTGCGTTGGACTGATAATTATATTCAAGATTCCGTATGCGAAAATCACTGCCAGCGCAACCAGGGCAGTGGTGCCACGGACTACAGCTAACCAGACTGGCTCGACCCCAGGATTTCTTCGATATACCGTGTAATCACCCAAGAACACCCGTAATAGAGCAATCAAGTCTTTACAGGCGTCTTTGACAGTGAATTTCCTTTGTGTGGCCCGCATAGGGCTATCGTGTCTGCGCGGCAAATCACCGGCTTCGTCCGTGGCTGCGAGGAGAACCCAAACACTGCGGCGCCACCACCTGCCCCGCGCCTGGCGAGAAGCCATTGCATACCACCCCGCTGTTAGTATCATCAGGGAGAGGACGATCGAGATACATATATCCAGCGACAGGCAAGTGAGCCCGAGATAGAATAGGATCAACGTTAGTTGATCAAATGGTGGGGCAATGAGGTTAGCCCCGAGGTCAAACTCGGAGGGGATTCCTTGGGCGAGTCTGACAATGAAATCTGTTGTTCGGAAATCTTGTCAGCTCTATTTGTGACATATTTAGCGCCTGCCAAAACCACCCCTACCGATATCAATACCAACGACAACACATTGGAAAAGAAGCTCGAACCATGCTTTAGATAGCCAGGATTTGGGACGCAGGATAGCTTGCACTAAGCTATATAAACCACAAGTCAGGCTTGGACGGGCGTTGAGAATTGAGAACGACGCGATGACTTACAGACTTATCCGTATCAAAGCAACTGCGAGATAAACTCCAAGATCCAGCCAAGCTCCGCCGCCTAAATGTTATCGACATCGTCAGCGCTCACGAATATATGGTTTTATCGACGAGGCTCACCAAGAAGATTTATTTTCATCAAGACGTTTCTAGAAAGGCAGAGATATCCCCAAATGCAAAGAAATGCAAACCGATCTATAAATTGAACAACCCCTGCGATGGCCCAGACTCTGCGGGAATTCTCTATCTTGGGTGGCCAGATAATAGCTGGAATCTGCATAATTAAGGACATGTGCGACGACGAAGTAGATGGAGAGGGTGGAGGGGAGATTCCGAACCACAGAGAACTGCCACACCACACAGTTTATAAAGTTTGGACACACAGGAGGCGATTGCGGTGGCGGAGGTGGGGGACAAGGGGACACAGCCACCAGTGATCCCACAGCTACCCAAACGAGGTACTCCGAACACATTCCCATCAGAAAGGATTGTGTCACTTCTAGCTTTGTTTCTAGTCACGACTAACCGACCTGAGGAAGGCCTGAGGGTGACCGGCTTCAAATACCAGAGACAACCGGTCAAGGGACTTAAGGATTTGAAGTCTGACAGAAGCGTCACGTCTAGAACGCGAAAACATATATGTATAATACGGAGCGGACAATATGGGCGATCTAGAACGATGTCAAGTTGACCTCCGCGAGGGTCTTAAACGCTTCCTTGTACGCATCGAGCAATGCCTTAACCCTGGCTCGTTCATTCGCAATGGCGTCATCTTCGTGTAACAGCTCGGCAAACAGGTCCGGCTTGTACAGCGTAGAGACGAGGCGATTTTGCACCTGCTGAGAGGTGTGATTGACCAAGAGGTGCATGATTGCCTTTGGGACCAAGTCTTGGATTGTTTGGCGGACGATCGCGAAGTACGACGCAATGAGCGAACGGATCAAGTTGGTCTCCATTTCATCGCGCGGTGAAAGGGCACTCTGGCTTGAGGAAATCTGGTTGTCCAACGCGACTTATCAGTCATGGACATAGACTTGTAAAATATTGACTAAAAAGGCAACTTACAGCCTCGATATGTTTGCCTAAACTCTTCATGTCGAATGCCGCGTTTCCTGGTTCCGCTCCGGCTTTGGCGGCCATAGCTGCTATTGTCGGTGACTCCCGCCCGTTCTCCTGAATGCCAAATTCCTTTCCAATAGAGTCTCTCCCGGCTCTTGAGGCAAACGCCGCCGTCGGTGAGGAATTACTTGGCCCAGCTTGAGGAAGTGCATTGGCTCCACCCTGGCTTCCGCCAAAGAAGTACGTCATGAACGAGTCTCGAGCGGTACCATGTGGCGAGGTACCCGCTTGTGCTGTACTGTGCGAAGCAGTACGGAGTTTATGTGATGGGTGGTGGTGTAACGGCGGCGTGCTCGTTCCGGGTACTGCGATGCCGTTCGGACTGGGGTTGGCAGCATTCGATGCTTTGAGCCGGTCATGTACGGTCGAAGAGACGGATCGAGGTTCGCCGCCGCGCGTGAGGTGAGGTCCATTCGGAGCACCTACAGACGAGGTCTCGTCTTCGTCGTCGTCGGCTCCAGTGCCAGAAATCGAAGCGGGTTCTGATAGGCGAGCCTAATTGCACGAGGACCTTATTAAGTCAGCGGGTACAAGTGGGCAACAGGACCCTTACCTTCGGACCGTCTACGCGTTTCCTGGATGGCTGCTCGGTCATTTGCCCTGAGGCGGCAAGGGCAGCTGTGCCAGCAACGAATGCCGGGTGGTTTGTATTAATATAGGCAGCTTGGATGTCGATTAGGCTTCGTGTGTATTCTGACGTCGGTCCAAGCCGTTCACGCAAAAGCTCAGACACGGTCTCGATGAGTTGGGCGTGTAAGTGAGGGAAGCGTTGTAGTTCCTACAGTGAAACAGGGTTAGTAGAGAGTTGAGCAAATCGTCCTGTTGAGCCTACCGCGTTCGTGCAGTTATGACAGATCTTTACCAGCTCCTCGTAGACCATCTCGACACAACGCAAGCTCGGTGCCTCGAGAAGTTTAATTTGCGGCTTCACCAAAAGATCGAACGCCACTTCTGGCACAAACAGGCTTGGTCGAGGACCTGTCGAGTTGCGAATTGCTGTCCGAATATCTTGCGAGGTTAAGTTTGAGGTCGAATCGATAGACTGAAGGGCGTTTCCAAAAACATCATTGAAAATGTAGTAGATGCGGGCGCCACCGGAAAGCTCTTTCGTCGAGATCTCCGGAGAAGTGCCCTCGATCGATGAAATGAAGTCCCGGACGAATTGAGTCATAAGTTTGAGAACGAGAGAACCCTTGGAGGAGAATGTTGATGAGGTTAGAGTTTTCAGGCTTGTGGATGAGTAAGCCTACCTGATGCTGATCCCCCTGCAAGAAAGCGGCATCCCCGAAAGAGTTCAATTCTTGCTGAGTTTGACCCATTAAAGTGTTCAACTTGGCCTTCATATCGGGCAGCTTCTCCCTGATATGATTTAGAAGAACCTATACGAGGTGAGGCACATCAGCCAAAGTTTGGCTATCCGGCCAAAGAAGCGTCATGCCTGGTTCAAAGTTTTGGCAAGGTACTTCGTGCCGTTTCGATGGGCTATGTTACGGTATGCTGGATGGGATTTGAAGAACTCGGATTCGTGTTCCATCGCATCTTTCATTGGTAGATTGGCGTTGATATCCTGCTGGCTTCGGTTCACCACTCCAATGAAGCCCAATTTGAGAGGGTAGACGCGACCATTGAGGATGTCAAGGGCGTTCGTCCCAGCGTCCATTAAGTCCAGTTTTGTGAGAACGCCAATAGTTCTCCGGCCTTGTGGGTCAACAGAACGGGCGAGTTTCAGGGAATCGGAATTCGCCAAATCAACATTAGCTGCGGAAACAGCTAGAATGACACTGTCAACAGCAATAGATAAGAATAGGGAAACGCTTTGCACGGATAATATAACTACATACCAGTTCGGTTTTGAAATATAGTCCAAGACGAGGTTTCGGATCTGCTTTTCTATGTCGGTTGGTTGGTCGCCTACCGGGATCTATTGCGTCATATCAGCCACTGTCGTGGCCCCTGGCTGGTTTGCGCACCTTCGTCAAGCCAGGCAGGTCTACCAAAGTAAGGTCAAGCACATCTGGACTGTAGATTTTGAGGGAAATTGGTAGCTTTGAAATTCCCTTGTTTTGGCCCGCCACTCGGAACGTCTCGGTTTCGATTTCCTTCCGCACTTCTTCGAAATCAGTGAACCGCTTGTCGATATGCATGAATTGGGCATATTCGCTGAAAGGATTATTCGGCGAAGCTGGGGTGTGGATGAGTTGAAGAACTAAAGGACGTCGGGTCACTATGCCTTGGCCGCGAGGAAGGAAGTCGCGCCCGACGATGCTAAATGCAGGACAAAGGTCAGTTTCGAAGCGGAAATCGTTTAAGAGGTCACATACGTTTCTAAAACGCTGGATTTCCCTGCAGATTGGCTGCCCACCTGGTTACGAGGCGAAAGTTTTAGTCCCCATGAGCAGTGGACGACGCACTGGGAGACCTACCACCGCAAGCTGAGGCATATCGAGCTCCCCGCCTTAAACAAGCACACCACACGTGAGCTTCATATTTCGCTCCATTAACAACAATACTCACCGAGGTTTGCAAAGGTATCCTGCAGCTTGTTGACGAGCTTTATTAGGTCGGAATCCATCAAGGGGCACGTAATTGAATAGGAAATCCTTGTGGTTTGGACCTCGTAATCGTTTCAAGGGTTAGGGGGACGAATAATAAGATCGTAGGAGTTGGTATCGTAGGAGATGGGTGTGTCGCGTCGGTATGAGGTTCTTGCTATTGGAGGGTCGGGCTGTAGCCATAAGTACAATAGTTCCCGCGGTTTCTTTCAGTACGGCAACGCGCGACGCGACACCACCGGAACGCTGCGGCAACGGAGGGCTGCTCACACACGTCAGCAGGCACAACCGCTAACATAGTCAGAACTACGGCTCGGTATGTCAGGATATCCGAACAGAGTACAGCAGAGGTGAGTGACGCCATCGCGGCCAATGTTCGAAAAAAAGGACCTGCACCCCGGCCTTCCGTCTACATGTCCCCAAGATATCCCCTCCGACCACGCTTCCGACTAGTATCAAACGTTAGCCCGAGGTTACGAATTATACTTATGTCCAAAATGCGGAGCACGTGATGAGTGAAATGAACGGCACGGTAACTTTGCATACGGCTATCCCACTCACCTGCATCCCAGCTACCGGTAATTGGGAGGTGATCGCCAGTACTCAGATGGATGTACCGGAGGTGTAGGCAAGTAGCTCCCACTCTCGCTTGACATTGGCGGGACTGCTTGTTGGTTTGAAAGGGGTTGTGATGTTGGGGGTAATGGGAGGTTTGGGGGCGAAAACATGCGATCTGCAGTGGGGCGAATGTTGGTAGAGCTTTCTTGAGACGCCCATGCCGCTTGTTGAGAGAATGGTTTGAATGGTGGGGGTCTGGGCGCTTCTGAATTGGCGGGTCTGGCAGGAGGGGCAGGCATGGGCAAAGGCTCAACGTGTGACGGTTGAGGTGGCTGCTCGCTGTATTTCGTGTCTACTTTTGTTTCTTGTGCTGACCGAGCAACCTTCGCTTGATGACCTCCGCTTTTCAGATGCTGCTTCCAGTTGAAGTCCCCGTTGGGGGTCGACAACCAAACAACAATTTTCTTGTCGCACAAGTCGCAGTATCGTGTCTCTGACGAAGACATGCCCTACATATTTGATATTTAGACGTTTTGGTACTCGTTGCCGCAGTAAACGTGGACACACTGTTGAGATGCGCCTTCAGGAGGTGACAGGGGAGGGCGGTACACACGGAAAAAGTTCCGGCAACGATTGGCAGAATATGTTTGTTCCTAAGCAACAGTCCGCTCAGGCGTCATCTAATGAGTGGTATAAATGTGAGAACTTACCGAGAAAGCCCGAGAATGAAAGGTCGGGCGTCCTTGGTCGTCGGTGGGAAAACGTAGAACGATGGAGCAAGCAAACAAGGCCCTGATTCTAAGATTGCCCAGCAACCGCTCCATACCCAACAGCTCACTCCGCTCATTAATATTACAGGACGACGCCAGCAATAATATGAGCACGGTGGAGGTACCACAAGGATACTTGAACGTCACCAAAGTGTTTACTTATCGTTCTCTATTTGGGCTACACAGGAGTTCGAAAAACTGCTGAAGGCTGCCGTTGGGGGCAAACGACTATCGCAGTCCAAGATGACTGCTTTGACGGAGCTCGCGCTTAATAATTTTGAGGTATGGCTTCCTTTGATCAGGATTGTATACCTTTGCGTGGCTCACTCCAAATTTACCCTCTCTCTAGCACGACACGCAGCTGGTTTCAATCCTCTACCGAACCCACAAAGGCCTTGCTACAGAGGGCAAAGTTCCCAGTCTCTACGTATTTGACTCCCTTGCGCGAGCTGCGCGAAGTCGAGCTACTCAGTCTCGTGCCGACCCCAAGTCATCGGTTGGGAATGCTGCTACTTTTCTAGCGAAGATTGAAGGTGTTCTGGATGGGTTGATCAAGGATATGATCGCAACTGGTACGACAGAAGCAAAGGTTAGTCCCTACTTTCCTGTGGATTGTACAGGGTCCCGCTGCACCGATTGCAATCTCGACCAATCCCGACGAACCCTCTTGCCGAGTCAATCGAACGCTCCGGTCTTGTTTTACGACTCTCGAAATACGAAGAACGCATCCGCCGTATGCTTCAGTACTCTTCGCGTAGTTGCTCAGCTGGGATATATTCTGACCAACCCTGAAACCGGATGCTATGCGCCTCGTATTGCCCTGCGCTGCCATTCGTTCTCGGGGCGGCAGATATTTAACATGTATCACCGGCGAATGTCCAGATTATCCATTCGTCGAATACAATCGTCTCCCCAGTTGTGTGCACGAGAGCGTGGCTCACAGTTTGCGCAAACGGCAATAAACAACCAGTTTGGGAGTAGCGGGTCCCTGGACCCATTCACAAATCCACCCCACGTATCGGTCCATTCTGACCCTAAATTCTCTTATAACTTGTAGGAAAAGACCTTGAAGGTTCTAGATATATGGACGAAAGCCAATACCTTCCCGGCGCCGGTTCTGGCTCGTCTAACCGGATACACGCGGGATAGCACACATGCGGCCACTGATAACGCTAACAGTCAGCCATGTACGTATGCTAAGTACATCCTGAATTTCATATCTGGCGCGGCCTTTCCGGACCCGTTCGCTGCGTTCACTTTGAAGCAAAGAAACTGAGATGTCGCCGTTTATTTTTCGTTATTGGTTCCTGCGACCCTTCCAACGGCATGCCAGCCTCGAGTACCGCCGCTTTAGCTCCTGTCACCGTCGATCCGAGGAAACCGCCGACTCCGCCCGACCAGTCTGGATCGGCTGCATTATACCAGGCGCCCGTCCCAGATACTTCAGGGTTATTAGCCCTGCTCGCGCAAGCTCAAGCTACGTGCGTTCGGTGTTCCTTACTCTCGTAACATCGCCCCTAATGGCAACCTTGTTGTAGGGCTGGTCCTGCTGAAGCTAATTCTCATAGCAATGCCCCGTCCACGCCAACTGTTGGGATCGACTCTACACAGCTAGCCTTCCTTCAGCAGCTGGCCGGTAATCTCTCTCAGCCAGCTGGTGTATCTGGTAGGTCAATTTCATTTCCCACATGCACGCATTTAGCTAAAGACGCCCGAAAGAACTGAACGGTCAGGCGAACGACCGCTCTCCATACACGAATCGGTCTCCTGAACCTCCATACTCTCGCGACTACCGTTCAGATTACCCTAGGCGTAGCTACGACGATCGCTCGCCCCCACCTCGTGACCGAGATTATCGCGCTGACAGGTATGACGACCGCGATCGGAGGCGGGGTTACGGTGATCGAAGTCGGTTCGACGATCGTGAAGCCTTCGCCGATCGACGTGGAGGAAGGTCGTATGATCGAGATAATGAGCGAGGCTCCTCGCGCAGAGGGCGGTGGGATGATCGTGGTAGTAACCCTACCTGGCGAAGAAGTCGATCACCACAGCGAGACGGATACCGCGAACCACCGCACCCCTCCTCTCGTCCCCCGATACCTGAACGTTCTGGCCAAGGCTCGCCTCTTCAAAGCACAAACCCGTCACGTCAAGGTTCGGTCGGCTCGTACGGTACACCTAGACGCGACACCAGATTCGGCTCCCCAACTACCAACGACACTTCCCAGCCTGCCGCCGGCGGTGCTTTGTCCCCAGCCATATCAACCTCTGCAATACCTTCCTTCGAACCCCAGGCTGACAAACCCTCAGACGGGCCTAGCGGCGGAACTGCATCGCAGTCTGTAGATGGACAGGGTGCTTTTGGTCTCCACGGTTACGATTTCACCAAGTTCGACCCGACGAACCCCGCCTCTTGGGATAGTCTTGGCAAGGCATGGGAGGTATCCTATGGGAAGCCTCCGACCCAAGAGGAGTTGATGATGTTCGTCATGACAGGGGGTATGTCTGCTACCGGAGGCATGCCCTCGACTGGTGAGGATACGGCTGCAGCAGAGACGAACCAGATTCCTACCTGGGATGGGGCTGGCAATACTGGGGGTCAGTCGTGGAATGGGCAACAGCAAAACTTCCAAAACCAGAGGGGTCGTGGTCGTGGCAGAGGCCGAGGGTATGGTTATAATCGAGGAGGCTACGGTGCTGGTAGGGATGGACGAAATGGCTTCGGAGATGATGGATATGGTGGCGCATCGTACCTGGGATCATCTGATGCTGTGGTGCTTGGAGGTGGTGATAATTCGAGCCCGATGTCACCCACCGCCTACGGAGGCTCACACAGCATGTCCCCATCATCTAACTCTATGTCAGCGTCAAACGGTGCACCTTCAGCAAATACGCCACTTTCAGGGACTGTAGCCACCAAAGGGCAGATGGTCAAGGTCGGAGACAAATGGAAGTGGGTAAAGGCAGGAGATATTATACCATGAGCAGATTGAGGAATTACGTAGGTGTCTATCCCAGATAAGTAATATGCTGCGCTTGGCAACGTCTAAAAGAACTATTCCGCTTGTACATAACTGTATTGCGTCTTGTATCTTCTGGAGCTGGCCCTTTTTTGTTGCGGGCTATGCGTATATGTATCGATCATCGCCCTGGCCTTGGGGTATCTTGGTCGTTTTGGGCCTCGAGATTTCCTAGCTCCTCGCCATCTTCGTATGCGTTTGCCAGTTCATAGTTTGACGCTAAGACCGGCGCAACCTGAGAGTCGTATACGAATCGAGGCTGTGCAGTTAAGCCCTGTTGATAGATCTTGTCTGAGAACGGATTTTCCCAGTAGATGGTGTATGAGAGGTAGGCGGAGGCAAACCCTATTAGGCTGCCCACGATGATGTCTTCTTTATGGTGTCTCTATGGGTCCGATCAGTCGAAGGTCTTCCATATATTTGACGGTCACTCACATAGTCTTCCAATCTGGAGATGGCAATCCAAGAAGCAAGCACCAGAGGTGAAGCGGCAAGTCCAAGCCGAAGAAGTCGGCTCGACAGCGCGGTGCTCAGGTACGGCGACGCTGTGACGTGTAGAGCGCCTGATTTTCCCGCTAAGAATAGGAATAAGAAGCCGAGACCTAGCGCCGAAAAGTGTTAGGAGGAACGGCCAAGCTTTTGGGATAAATGAATCCAGTACCGGAGAAAGCCGTCGAGGAATGGCCGCTTGGAAATGACATCCGTCCGTTGTGGATGTCTTTTGAGGAGCTGTGCACGCAGATGCGGTGCGGTCAGGAGAAGCCACGCCACCATACTGTTGAGGCGCTTACCCCGTGCATACATGAGCAGCTTCGCTCCATTCACAACGAGCCAAGAAATCCGGACGGAGACGACCTATGACCGTTTCGCTCATTGAGCCCACGGGGATAGCTGAATCGCACTTTGCTTGCCTCACCCACTCGGTTCTTCAGAAAATCAGTAACAAGATGTGAGATGCAGCTGTTCGTAAGGTTAGAGTTGACGAAGCCACTACTCAAGCCATTGAAAACATACAAAGCAGTCCAGCAAGCCAGAGCTCCGTGATGTGCTTCATGGGATGATTTCCGAAGCAAGCCCCAATAAACCACGATGCCGATCGGAAAGATGACTGAGATATACCAGTTTGCCCAGCTCGGCACCCTGAACAAGGGTTAGCGTGTCTGCACTGCGTTCGTTCGGCAAGCCTTACTGTTCGTGGGTGTAGGGATGGCTAATAATGGGGTCATCCAGTGTAAAGTCGCGCTCGTGCACAGGTATCCATCTTAGGATCTCCGCCACAAGCCACATGAACCAAGCAACGCCCCCTGGAGACGAAGAAAATACATAAAGAATGCCAGCGAACAGCCAAACAACAGCTTACAGTCGACGAGGTATGCTCTATGATACCATGAAAGATTTGAGATGGACTCCCGCCAAATGGGCCTGGCGTTGAGGTTGCGAACAAAATTCATGAAAATGGGATAACTGTGCGCGGTTGTCCGATCGTGTGCTGGTGAGAAGACGTTGTTCGCTGTGAGCGCTGCCAAGGAATGTCTGGGCGGCAATTTTAGGTCAAGACTCGACGCTGAGGCACTGTTTTTGTTTCGCTGGCTCGATTCGGGCTGTTACGTAAGTCGGCCTGGACTTTTCTCCGTCCGTTCCGCTCGACTTTTTCAAGTCTTTCCTCCCCCCATCCGCTCTCTCTTTCAGCTCAAGCCCACTACTCCCCTTTCCCCTTCCACTCCTTGGAAACTTTATAACCTTTCAGCTAAATCTTTAGCCTATAAAAACTCTTGTTACCTTCACTCGCTTTCAGCCGCCAGATTCACCCTTTTTTGCTACCCCGATCGTCAGCCATGTTCGCTCTCACTTCAGCTATCGTCCTCGCCCTCGCCAGCAAGGCTCTCGCAGACCCTGCGCCTTTGACTCCTCCTACCACCAACGTCGGTGCTGACTGCGTGATCTCGTGGACGCCCGACTCGACTGGCAAATGGACCGAGGTTAGTCGGCGTTGAAATCCCGTTATTGAAAAGTGCCCGCTGACAGCAACGCGCTCTCCAGACTAACATCCAGCTCATGACCGGTGACAACTGGAACATGGTCCCCATCACCAGTCAGTTTTCAAATGTACTTGGCGTGTGCGGATCCGTAGACCCTGACCCTGTGTTACCTCCCGTCCAGCCGTCGCGACCGTCGACACAACTTCTGCTGCTGCCACGAGTTACACCTGGCCTTGCCCTGACGTGAGTCAATTTCAGGTACCCTGAGGAACCATGCCGCTGACGTCTTGATCGACATTTGTATAGGTTTCCCCGAACGCGCCGATCTACTTCTACCAGTTCTCGCATGCTGCCGAACCAGCCAACTTGGTCTGGACCACTCGCTTCACGGTGAGCACGGCATACATGGACCGGTGATTATTGTCCTTGCTAAACCTCCCGTCCCCAATTAGATTGCTGCTGCTGACGGTTCCACTGAGCCCGCTCCAAACCAAACCCAACCTGACGGAACCAACGTCCCATGGGGCATTGGCCAGCTCGCCGATCCTTCCACGGCCAAGCCTGCACCCGCTTACATCACCGGTCAGAGCAGTTCTGGAGCGACAACCGCCAGCGTTTCTGGCAGTGCTTCCGCCTCCGCGAGCTCGGCCAGATCTTCCGCTGCTGCCTCCACCGCTGGCTCTTCAAGCAGGATTGTCACGTCTGCTGCTGCTGCGACCGGCGCCCCCAAGTCGGCATCCGCCTCGGCTAGCACTGCTTCCGCAACCGCCTCCGCCAACGGCAGCGGACGCGTCTCAGCCAAGGGTGTTGCATATGCCGTCGGCGCCGTCGCTGCCGCTGGTCTCCTTGCTCTTGCTTAAGAGAGTTTGATTTCTCCCACCTCTCAGTCTCATGAGCACGTTCGATTGGTTACGTCGTTTGTTAGGACCTTTCCTCCCTATTATTTCGTCCTTTATTTTATTCCTTTGGTCGGCGCTGCATTTATGTTCCAGCTCGGACTTGCATACCATACATACCATGCACGATCTTTGTTCGCTGTTCGCAAATGGCATTCACGGGTTTCTGGCTTAGTGGTTTCAGCGTGATTATAATTCGTTGGCACTCGCGACCTCTAACTACCGCATCTTCTTTCCGCCCCCGCCCTCCTTCCGACGTGTTAGATGAAGCAAACACACGTCCTTCCGCGAGTATATCTCTTTGTTCGGGTCGTCAGCAACCTGGCCTTCTAGTAAGCGTCTGTCATCCCCTAACACAAACCCCCAAGGTCTTACCTCCTTCCAGTTGAAATGTTTTCTCAACAGCGACGGGAAAAGGCGCTTGTCCGACTGGAGTTATGGGGGGTATGAGCGGGCGGAAAGTCCCGTGACGAACCCATAGGCTTTACCTTTTTCCTTCTTCTGTAGCAGAACAAGAATTCCGCATTGGGGTAAGCGTCGTCTAGGTCGCAAAGAGTCTGAATCAGGAGAGAATATGCTTCCACAAAATAGACGCAGTCGGCGGCCAGGATGATGTCAACAGGACCGAGGTTCGGTGGAAGTGGCTCTCCCCTAAGCAAAACGGTAGGATTTCTCAGTGAGCACAAACTGGGCAACGTCTAGCGACTTACCAGTTGAGCTCGAGAGCTTTGACCTCATCCTCGACGCCATTGAGCTTGATGTTGGTCTCCATAATGGGGACGAAAGGCCTGAGACGGCATACAGTTGGTAACGATGGTGGAGGAAGAGGCAAAGCAGACTCTAACCCTTGATCAGTTACAAGTACTTGAGCTCCCAGCTTAGCTGCTGCAATTCCAACAAGTCCTGTACCGGCACCAAGCTCGAGGCAACGCTTCCCTACTAGATCGCCCCCGCCACGCCGAGTGAGATAGTCCGACAGCACCTTCCTTCCGTGTCAGAGTCATCAAGGCATCCAAGAGCTCGGCAAGGAGCATACCCTTCCTGCTGGCCAAGTAGTCCCGCCGCATCCAGGTCTCCTGTCAATCCATACGTCCACTTCATTGGGAACGCCAGTTGGGTTGAACGTTATCCTGAGGGTGTCCTGGCTCAGGGCAGTGGACGTTTGAGACGGTAGAATAACGTCGTCCTCATTTTCTAAGTTCTCACTGGCTGGAGTGATATCAGGGAGGACTTGCTCGTCGGGTGAATATCCTGAATCGTTGGTCATGCCGTTGCTTGTGGTGGGGGTCAGTAGGCTAAACGCCCAGATGGAGGAGTCCTTATGTAAGCGACTGGGGTCCATCCTTCGAGATCTCGTACCTGTCCCCAACTTCAACACACCACTCATAATCATACCCCCAAGGGTAATTTTTTTTTCACATGGGAATTCTTTCGTTCTCACAGATTCCGGGATGCGGTCGAAGAGTGCATTTTCACTAGCTGCAGCGAGGACGAACAGGTCGCTGGCAGTGACCTCCGGCCCAAGCTTTGCTCTGCAGATGATACAACTCGCAGTTCATCTCGCGTTCTCAGGGGCATCATCAAAGCTTATATTAATGACCCTTCTGGTGCTTCATTATCTTTTCAGCCGACCAGCCCGCCAGGTCCTCAGTGCCTGCACTTCGTATGTAATGGTTCCAAAACCAAGTCCGATCACCATTCATGTTTGTTTTTTTTATTGTCATTTCATGAAAGAAGCTCATGAGTCCCAACTTCTCAAAATGGATTGGGCGTGAGGACGCTGGCGTCGCTCGAAGTGGCTGATAACCCCCTCCGATCTCACCTCCGCCAAGCCTCCTTGCCAAGATGTCGCAGGCAGTGTTTGCTATGCCGATCCAAAAGGGCCCATAGCCTACACTATTTTCTATATCATAGAGGATTGCCAACCTCTCAGTGACTCTCGAATGTCCCCGCAAGCCAACACTCCCCTTTTCGCGACTTCGGGCATGTCGACCATCGCCTTCGGCAGACCCTACGCTCATACTAATTTCCAAATAACCCTCATATTACACGCTAACTGAAATGAGATCCACGACTCTCTTCATTATTACTATCCTCGTCGCCGCGGGACTCGTGGCCCCTCAGGACAATCTCACTACGACTAGCACAGCTTACGGCGCTCACACCACTCCCACTAATATCCCCGGTTGCCTCTTAGTTTGCGCCAGTCAAATTGACTGGGAGGCTAGTCGCCAATATGTACGTTCCATCCTTTCAATTCTGTGGAATCCTTTGCCTCTCTAGATCTGGCGGCTCACTGTTTTGGCGCAGGTGGTTGCCACCTCACAGCGCCGACTCCAATTGCTTTTGCACTTCTAAAGATCTTCAAAGCGTGTTTAGAGAGTGCATTACCACCAACTTCACAGAGGAATAACAAGCTGTGGCCGGCGACTTCCGGCTCGAGCTCTACCCTGATGGTATAACTCTCAGTTCATGTCGTTTTTCGAGGGGCAGTCCTCGAGACTTACTTTATTGACCTTTCTGGCGCATCATTCACCATTCACTTTACCAGCCTATTGAGTCCCTCAGTGCCTGCACTCCGTCTCAAACCGCTAACGATTTGCCGCTGATACGCTACCTGCAACTTTTTCACAGGGGCTCCCCTCCAGCCTTATCCCTCAATACACTCCTACCGCTTCTGCCACCGTTCCTGCCATCGACCTTGACAATGCTACTGCATTTATCAAGGCGCCTTATCTCTGACAGCGTTCAAGCGAAACAAAATGATTGCTGACAAGAGCGCTTGGCGCGTCGGCGCTAATATCAGTTTATTCACTCTCCTGCTGTTTGTTTCTCGCTCTCTCTCTTTTCGCCTACGGCTCACTGCAGTCCCATTTATAACGTTTGTACTTGAATTGGTTTGGTTTCAATTTCTCATTGCTATCATTCTTTTTTTTCATACGGCCAACTTTGCTTGTTTAGGATACTTCCTTCAAAGTGCCCTGAAAGTGGACGCCTCCCTAGGAACCCGTCTGATCGCTTTTCACTTAGACATACCAAAATCATTCTGGCTTCTTCTAGCAGGAGATAGGGGATACCGAAGCTTAAAGAGGTGGCGATACGCCGATCCACAGCCAAACGCTTGGTCTCATACCAAGTTCCGACGTCAGACGAATGTGGCCTTTACCTAGGTTGTATCGTACGAGACGACCCTCGAAGTGCCCTGGAACATGAAACTTCCAAGCTAAATGACTGAATGCAAGGTGCGGGGCCAGGCTCCGGTTATATCCGTCAAGTATTCATTGCTTGGACACCCGTGCTGAGATTGGCTTACAGTTGATCCATGCATCTCCAACCGGCTCAGTTGCATCTGTGTGTTTGATACAAGGCCCTGAATCGCTCACTATCTCGCCCGGGGAGAGTAACTTGGGGTGCGGATATGACGTCATTTTAACCAACCGGGCTAAGCCAGTTATGAGGAGAGCCAATGCACCGCTCCGGCAGAGCGCTTCTTAGTGTAGAGTTGGGGGTTCCGTATTCGGCGGAAGATGCACTACCCAATGACATTGGTCGCATTGGCGCGCCGGGAGCGACGCGGAGAGAAACTCCCGCCTCGGCGTGCCACTTCACTGGCGGAGGAGCTCGAGACCCTGGAGTCAGGAAGGTACCGTCTTCGGGGACGTGGGGCCTTTACACACATGTCTTCGCATACTTCGACTGCGTGCTTCGATTGCTTGCGTGTCGGAGTTTGCTACAGCTCCTGGTTTGTCAGTAGCGATGACCGGGAAGAATAGTGGAGATAAATGCCCGGCTCATGGCATTGCTTTAGTCCAAGCATAGCTGTCCAACGATCATGGCTAACGAGAA
>WSUI01000782.1:0-16364 GCA_019633595.1 Tulasnella sp. UAMH 9824
TACTAGTCTGGATGGGACTTCAAGGAGCCAGCATCATGGTGTCAAAGTGGCAAGGTCAACTGGCATCCAAATAAGAAAACGTTGCAGAGTCAACGCGGGTCACAGCTTCGGATTTGCCTATTACGCTCTCGAACAACATATATTCGTTGAACGATGGCGTAGGCCATTTACTTCGACTCGGCGTCTTCGAACGTGTCGTGCTCGCCGAGGCAGACTGTCGGAGGGGCGGCTCGGGTAACCGAACATCCTCCGATCGACGTGAGAATCTTGAATATTCCATTTGACACTAGCCTGCGTCGCTCCCATCGCTCATTTACTTAGCTCTCTCTAACCCGTTTCGTCTCTCAACACCTAAAAAAAACTCAAGATGGCCTGGTTCTCATCATTCTTCAACCCCGTTCAATGCGAAGAGGCCCACCAACCTGAAGCTGTAGTGCCAGCGCACGCGGAGGAGAAGCACGAAGAAGAGACTCCCAAGACCGAAGGCAAGGAAGAGGAGATCGAGGCGGAAGAGGCACCAGCGGAGGAAGAAGAGGCTGAGCCAGAGGATGTACGTACTCGAGCTTTCCTCTCTCGTTTGTCGCGCTGGCTCGAGCGTTGGGTGAAATGTGGAATCGATTGGCTGGGTTTCCGTTCCAACCCGAACCGGCGTCGCACCTCCTCCCAAAATTCGAACGCAACGAACACTCACCCATAACCTCTTTCTCTCTCTTGGTTCCTGATGCTTTAGACTCTACCTGCTCTTCGTGAAGAGTGCAAGGCGAGCAAGAACTGCGTGCAAGTCACCAAGCACTTCGAGCATTGCCAGGAGAAGGTGAACGAAGGCAAGGGATTCAAGGGCGAGGATTGCGTTGAGGAATTGTACGTTTCACTTGACATTCGTGCTCGCTGTAACATATCACTGACCTCATCTTCTTTATGTTAGATGTACGTGACCTGCGTTGCTGTTGTCCCGCAGAAACCCGATGCTAACTTTTGACCTTGGCGCACCTCCCATTCTCGCCGTACCGTACAAATACAGTCCAGTAAGCCCCACTTTCACCCGCTATGTTACAGAATGTTAGCTGACGTTGCTCCCTCGCCTAGCATGATGCACTGCGTCGATGTACGCTCTTCTGACGTTCACGATACTTGGCCCGTTACTGACGTCGCCGACCCCCTCCCCAGGCCTGCGTCGCACCAAAACTGTTCTCCAAGCTCAAGTAGAAGAAACCTCCCTGGCTTGGACCACTTCACCCCCATCATGGAAACAACGTCCATTTTCTTAGATGTCATTCTACGTTATTCAACCAAAATGGATTTTGATTCCACTTTTTACGCCTGAATCTGGTGCAATGCGCGTATCATGCCGATAGGCAGGTTCTGCGCAACCTGAGTGACGACTGCTAATAGCTCCCATGTTGAAGTTCGGACCGGCGGCCCACCTTCGCTTTCCATCCAGCGAAATTCGATCATCTTTCCCTCAGCCTCCTTCGGAGCATCGTTTACCCCCAACCCTCCGGCTTCCGGTGTCAGCCAGAAGTACATGGATCAATCAGTCTTCCGACCCGCCGAAGAGACATGACTAGATACCCGATATTTTATCAAGTCGGACGGCACCTACAAACATGGGAAGAGAATCAATGTTGGTCTTCGCACATCATAAGGTCATCTTAAGGTCTTGGGAATACTCGGAGTTTGCGGGGGTTGACACATGGAGAGAAATCGGTTTCTAATGACTCGACTCGCGGGAGACTTTCTTTCTGTACGCCCACAGTTTAGACCCGTGGAACTCAACGTAGTTTGGCGTGCGATGTGTAGACTCCGAGCTGAACTCCAACACGCGGATGCAACAGAGCCACGGATTTGTTACCTCGGGAGCTAGCCGCACACCAAGAACGTTTCATAGCTTGTAATGCCGAAGCAACTACTGTTCGGGTAGATTTGTTATTGTGCGATGGCGAGAAGGAACTGCATCTGCGAGGCTAAACACTGCAAAGAACAAAACGCTTGAGGTGGAGCCCGAAGAGTGTGAAGTGTTTCGGCTATAAAGGTTCAAAGAAAAGCTCCTGAAATGTGTCCAGGTCAACAGCTTCGTCACCCCCTGCCGTGTCTACGAGTATCTCACCAAATCGACATCTGAGCCATCTGGATGGAGCCTGCTTGTCAACCAAATCAAGTATGAACCGTGGTCCGCGCAAAAAAAGAGAGGGCCTTGCAAAACAACATCTGTCACCTCTACCTGTAAGTAAGGTTTTCATCAACGCACCTGCTTCGCTTGAGGCGGTGACCCGCAGGAGTCGAGTGGCATTAGATGATGGCGGAGAAATACTCCATATAGCTGTCATTGGAGGTCCCAAATATGTTCCACCTAGAGAGTGTGCATTATTTTTGAACTTGGTGCCACATAGGCGTGCGAATCTGCCACAAGCTCTCAGAACAATATTGGGACCGATGCCATTGAGTACGGACCTGTCCGAAGTGTCTGGGAGCGCCCAGCACGCCCAACTGCGTCAAATCCGAACGACCGTCTCTGATTTATGCTCAAAGTGGGCTTTAAAAGACAGGAAAAGGGGTCGAGACTCACATCAGGAACTAGGAATGTCTGTGGATCGCTTATGAAAGGATTATACTCGACTTCTAGCGCATAGGCTTCAGACAATGTAAATCCTAGTCCAACACCATCCGATATTTTGGACAAGTATGATAATGCGGTGTTATCCTTCTTTGATACTCGAATCCGACCCCGTCTCTTGGTTTCTGGCGGGGGTGCTGCAGCTCGAGGAGGCTCCGGAACTCTTAGAGAGGCCCAGATAAGTGATCATCAGTCCTTCCCCATCAATATGAGATTCTTACATACGTTAATACTTGATTGGATTGACCTTCAGGGGTGTACTGAGCGAGTATTGCGATCTCGAGTAACTCCCAATCCCCTCGTACGCTCGAGTCGAGGGACACATGCCATCTGAGAGCCTTTCCGACAAAGCAGTCCGATATGAAATTAATAATCCAATCGTTATCTCTCTGCTTTTCTGCATCCCATATTCTTCTGCGAACTGAGAAGACAAATTGTTCTGCTTCATCGCCACTGTGCCCGTAAAACAGGGGTCGGTATCTTGAAAACATGGCTCGGCGAAGGAATTTCCAGCTCCCTTGTATCTCTTCATCCAGTTCGCTCCACCACCTCAGAGCGTCTTCAGCCATGCAGGTGGCGGCAAAGTCGGCCATCCACACATCGTCTCGTGGTTTCCCCTGATCGTACGCGTGTTTGATTACGGCAGCAACAAACTCCTCGCACTCCTTTGCACCCGGTCCGCAGAATCGAAGCGGTCCTGCCTCTGATCAGGCAAGCAAACAACGATCACCAAACTGATAAGAGTTGCATAGCAAACCCGTACCATTCACGGCCATGAATATACAACCAAACTTCTTGAGCTCTACTAGTCACGTTTGGTGCTTCGTTGATGTTAGCAAGTCAACTGCGTGGTTGGTGGTAGTAGTTGGGGGGAAACGTTGAAGGGATCGAGGTGTGGCTGCCTGCTTCACGGAGATCACGGCGAAAGGCCTCTGTCGCCATGAGGCAGTCTGCTTCCCCAACTTTAAAGTCACACCAATGCACTGAGCTCTCGATATATTGGGCAGTTTAGATCACTCAGCCGGCTGAGTTCTCGGTTTCTCCCTGGCCTTGCTTAAGGAATGCACGCGAGTTTTCGTAGTTCGCCCGGTGAGAATGTCCCATGGAACGATTGTCATGTCTCAAGCTGAGTAGATCTTTGCCCGTGCGGTTTCAGCTAACTTCGCCTCATTGTTCATGTCCGGAGCCGGAGGGATCGTTGACATACTGTACGATGGTCAAAGCTACAGGCAGCAGCGCATGGAAGCTATCGGTTCGGTTTATGACGGCATTTTTCAGGGATAGTAGTTTTTAGAGTCCAAATAGAAAGAGAAACTGTAAATTTGATATCAAAGACTACAAGGAAGCTGTCTCCTTCGTAAGCCCAAAGAATTATGAAATACTCAGATTACAAAGGCTCAAAGAAGAGATCCTAAAAGTGAATCTATGTCAGCAGATTTGTCGCCTCACCGTGTGGTCAGAGGGATCTTACAACATCGAAATCTGGGTCGCTGGCGTCGGGCCGGTTTCTCAGCCAAATAAAGCCCACACCCTGCTTCGAGCGAGTGATGAGAGGACCTTGTGTATCAACACCTATTAGCGCTTCTGAATTATAGCCAGGATTCCTGACACGGCACCTGTTTCGTTTCTGGCGGTGACTTGGAGGAGTTGGGTGGCTTCGGATGGCGTTGAAGAAACGCTCCATATACTTGTCATTCGGGGCCCTGAACATCCACCGTCGGTGGAATTTTCCCCGGTGTCCGGATTTATGCCGCATATGTACGCGTAACTGCAGCTCGCTTTCAGAATACTGTGGGGAACTGCCGAAAGGAACATACGAACTTGTTCGTCTTCGCGGTGTCTGCCGAGTTCCATCGCGCTCCAAGAACATCAAACTTGAGGGTTTGTCCCTGATCTATGCTCAATAAATCATACAAGACGGCGAAAAGAGATCAAAATTACCTGGGGAATGAGCAATACCTGTGGACTAGTTGCAGAAGGATTATACTCGACTTCAAGTGCATCGGCGACCGACGATGTGATGCTTAGTCCGCAACTATCCGGATTCCTGGACAAATATGATACTGCGGACTCATTCTTTTTGAAGATTCGGATCCGGCCCCTGCTCTTTGTTTTCGGCACTACAGGCGGAGGTATTGGCATCCTGTGAAAAACATAAAAAAGGTGGTCAGCGGGATTGGTTTATCTTGTAGAGATGCACGAGTACTTTAATAGTGGGTCGGCTTCGCCGTCACGATGATATTGCGCAAGTATAGCGACCTGCAGTAACTTCCAATCCTCTCGTATGCCCGGGTCGAGGGAAACGTGCCATCTCAAAGCATTTCCGACAAAGCAGTCCGAAACGAAAGTAATAATCCAACCGTTATCGCTTTGCTTTCCCGCATCCCGTATCCTCTGGCGAATTGAGAAAACAAACTGTTCTGCTTCCTCGCCATTACGTCCATAAAATAGAGGCTGGTATTTGGAAAACAGAGCTTGGCGAAGGAGTTTCCAGCTCCCTTGAACTTCTTCGTCCAGTCCGCTCCACCATCTAAGAGCGTCGTCAGCCATACAAGTGGCGGCAAAGTCGGCCATCCACGCGTCGTCCCGCAGCTTCCCTTGATCGTATGCGTGCTTGATTACCGCAGAAACAAACCTCTCGCACTCCTTCACTCCCGGTCCGCTAAATTGAAGCGGTTCTGTTTCTGGTCAGACAAGAAGCAAACAACGATCACTCTGGCTGATAAGGACTTCATAGCGCGAACACTTACCGTTCACAGCCATAAAATATAGAGCCAAACTTCTTATTCTCTAATAGTTACGCTTGGTGTTTTGCTCAAGCTATAACGACCTTGTGGGCTTGGCGATAGCGGTGGTGAAGGGTGAAGGTATCGAGTGGTGCATGCTGGCTTCCTCACGGAGCACGCGGCGAAGAACCGTTCGCCGCCATGAGGCAGTCTACTTCCCCAATATTCAAGTCCCGCCGGCGAGCTCATCGAAACATATCAGTCAGCTTGCATTATGAGTGCTGGTTTCCCTGACTCTAGCTGTTCTTCACCAAGGCAGGGTGGGGGGGATTATGGTTCCAGGGGCACAAGCTGATCATGAGGACGTAGATTTCCCCGCGGCGGATTTGAGAACCCACGACTCTGAGTAAATATTCTGGTGGATATACGGGTTGACAATCATGGAAAATCTGCGTACCGCCTTAGTTTCCGCTGAGCTTTGTCTCATTGTTGATGCCTGAAGGCCTCGTTAGGCAAGGTTGGCGATGCACGGGGTGCTTGATAGCACCCTAGTTAATTGAGGTATATAAACGAAGCTCAGACATTGGATCTTGTTCCTATTCAATCGGGCGGCGGTACTGCTTCGAGCAAGCGCGAACATAGGGTCGACAGGGTCTTGTGTGGAACCCGTTTTGGTCTCAATTGCCATCTCTTCCCATTGACTCTTGAACCCATGCATTGCATGAAGCTAGAGGTGGGGAAATTGGATTCGCTCGTACTGATTAGGATGTGATGAGACATTCTCGCTCTTGTTAAGGTGCATTTCTTCCTTGCCTCTGCTTCTCGACGCTATCCATCGAGAGCGTCTACCAACTCCTGATCAACCAAGTCCCCGCATCTTCAGAGAGATCGAGCTCCCAGGATCCTTAGAAGCTCTCGGTTACTTGGTACTGAAGCACCCTACGTGTGGTATCCAGTTAAATGACTCACGTCTTTAATGGGGAAGGAAAGTGCCTGAGTGGCGTATGCGCTCTCCCATTCTGGAGGGTATTCGACCATTTTCTCGCTCCAACCCAATAATCACGCGAGTCTCAACTTGAAAGTGAATCGCTGTCGTGCTGAACACGAAATGAGGCGGGCGTGAAGACTGCGATCAAACTCGCAGGAAACCTCCACCCCGGGACGTTAGCCAGCATATATATGTCGCCGTTCGTAAGAACCATTTTCATATCATATAATGCCAATGCCCAAATAATGTGCTCGCTTACTGAGCTGAAAAATGGCATGAAAGAGCATCTCGTGGAGACTGGCTTACGCAATTGGTCCATCTGTCGGGCCTGCAGCATTGACGTCGGACGTCCACGAAGCGCTCAAGCTGCTTCCTGGAGGTGTACAAAGTAGTTTAGGTTTGGCGATTTTCGTAGAGCGTCTATTAAAGGGCTCATACTAATCCTTCAAAATACCGTTTGGTAACACTCAAGACGAACTCGTTCTCATGCACGCAGCCTGGCTATGGTTGATTTTACTCAGCTACCACCTACCCCACGCTCCGGTCCAGAGCGCAACTCCGTCTGTTTCCAACACGTCTTTGGACAAATGGAACTGTTGGATTCTCTCAGCATCGTACTGAAGCTCGGCGGTAACGCGACCAGGGAGTGTGGTCGAAGATCGAGCTGCTGTTTGTCCGGATCGTGGCTACGGCGGCGAATCAGTTCGACGCCGAGTTCAAATTCACCTTGCCAACACCCTCTTGTCCGTGATGTGTTCATCAAAACGAGGTGATTGAAGTAGTCAGCAAATGCCCGAACTATGGGGAGCTGCTCGACCGGTCGGTAGCATAGACAAATCAAATCTCATAGCTCGCTCAAGCTAGAGTAGCTTCAAGCCTGCTGTCGGCCCAAAAGGGAAAAAAGGCAATCCCTCCGCTAAGGCCCAAGCTATACGAAGCACCTAATTACAGCGGTTCAAATAAGAGACTCTAAAAACGTATCCGCGTCAGGAGAGATTGGTGATCTTATGGCATGGGTATGCGCGGAGTTATCTCACAAGATCGATTTCTGTCTTGACGGAAGGTTCGGTTCTAAACCAAAAACAACTCACGCCGTTGTTCGTGTGAGCAGAGAGAGAGTCTTTTGTGTTAAATATCTGTTAGTGCTACCCAAGTAGAATAAGCCTTACTCTCACCGCATCTGTTCCATTTTGGACGGTGACGGTGACAGGGAAGAGTTGCTTCTCATTGGATGGCTTTGATGCAATCCTCCATATATTTGTCATTTGAGGTCCTACCCATTTCTTCAAAGAGCCATCGCCACTGTTCGTGTTCACAGCACAAATGTATGCTAAGCTGCTCGCTGTCAGGACATGATACAGGATCACTGGACGAAACCTGCGAACTTTGATTTGTCCGTGGCATCATGCCAGGACCATCTCACCCCAAGTACGTCAAAGTTGATTATTTGTTCCTGATCTAGCTTTTAAAACTTTATGCCAAACGGGGAAAGTGATTACGCTCACATACGGGATGCGCAGTGTTTGTGGGCCGCTTGTAGAAGGATTATACTCGACTTCCAGCGCCTCGGTTACAGACGATGTGCCCTGTCCTCGTCCATTACTGTCCAAATAACGGGATAAATAGAACAATGTGGTGTCAGTCTTCTTTGATACTTGGATCCGGCCCCTGTTCTTGCTTTTTGGTGGGGGTGCAGCAGCTGGAGGGGGGACTGGGATTCTGAGAAAAGCCAAAAATATGTAATCAGCGGGCGTTACTTCATATACACGGGATTCCAGCATACTTCAATGACGAAACCGATTGGCCGTAACGAGGATACTGGGCGAGGATCGCGGCCTCTAGTAAATTCCAATGCTCCTGAGTGCTCGAGTCGATGGACACATGCCACCTCAAAGCATCTTCAGCAAAGCAACCCGAAACGAAGGTGATAATCCATTCGTTATCCTTCTGCTTTCCTGCATCCAATATTCCTTGCCGAACTGAGAAGACGAACTGTTCTGCTTCCTCGCCTCAGTGCCCGTAAAATAGGGGACGGTATCTTGAAATCATAGCTCGGCGAAGCAGCCTCCAGCTCCCTTGAGTTTTCTTCATCGAGTGCACTCCACCATCTCAGGGCATCTCCCGCCAGACAGATGGCGGGCAAAGTCGGCAATCCACGCGTCGTCCCGCAGTTTTCCCTGTCCATATGCGTACTTGGCTACCGCAGCAACGAACTCCTCACATTCCTTTGCTCGCGGTCCGTGGAATTGAAGCGATTCTTCCTCTGGTTAGGCAAGCAAAAAACTATCGCCACAGTGATTCGATAAGACCATGGCCGCGAGCACGTACCATCCAAAGCCATGAATATACAAACAAATTTCCAATGCCCTAATATTTAAGTTTGCTATTTATTTGAATTCAGAGGTACCCTTCGAGCTTGGCGGCGGCTTTGGTGGTTGGGGGTCAAGGGGTCGAGCTGTGGCTGCTTGCCTCACGGACAACGCGGTAAAGAACCATCCGCCTCCACGAGGCTGTCTACTTCCGCAATATTAAAGTCACGTCACAAGACGTATCAAGACATATCAGACAGCTTAGATCATAGACGCTAGTTACCATGACTCTAGCTACTCTTCGTTGAGCCAGCCACGGGAAATTACTGGCACTGGTCCCAATGCACCGGCTGAGAACGTACGGGATCACGATTTTCATTTTTCTATCAGCAGCGGATTTGAGAACCTACTGCTTCAAGAGGATCTTCTGGTAAAGGTACTGATTGAGAGTCCTGGATATCTTCGTACCTCCCTGGTAACAGCCGCGCTTCGTCTGGTGGTTCATAGTTGAAGGCCGGGACAGTAGGAGATGCGCAGCTGCTAGATAGTCGCAACGGGCCATATTATTTGACGTATGAGCCATATCAGCCTTCTATTAACGTGTGCAAACAAAGGAGTCTCTGAGTCTTGTTCCTATCCTAATTTGTCGGTTACCCTGGCAAACCCTCGACGCCCAATTTCTACAGAACTTCGAATATTGACATATAAATTTTTTCTATTATTAGATTTGAGGGTCTTGCTGTTATATAGTGACCCTGGAGGTTAGAGTCTCTGACTTGTCCAATTTGCCCAAAGGGGCCGAAGCTCCTGCATCGCGTTTCCCAGTCCGATCTTGTCCAGGATTCGGAGGTTCGCTCCTATAGGAAAGAGAAAATGGCCCTTACTAACTCAATCGGGGGGGGGAGACTTTATAGTAGTCTCAGATCAGGTGGGCTTCCCATAAACTCTGGTCTGGTGATATGGGCGTTTCTGAGGACTGCGCTCAAACTCGTGGGACCTCCACCCGGCACGCTTCCTTTACCATGGCCACCAAACCACCCCGCATTCGCTGTCGTTCTTAAGAATGATTTTACAGATTAAAGTGTCATACAGTCTCGCATTGAGTTGAACTTAGACATGATTTTTTTAACTGAATGAGCCAGAGCTCTTGGAATAGGACTAGAAAGAGAAAAATCCCACTTTGATACCACTCACCACAAAGAAAAAGATCCCTTTGGTAAGCCCGAAGCAATATGGAGGTATTTGGGTTATAAAGTTTCAAAAAAGAAGTCCTAAGATTATGCACGTCAGTGCATTCGTCGCCTTATGGGTGACTCCGGCATGCATCTCACAACATCTCCATCTACACGTAAGGCTTCAGATCCCTTGAACCATATACCATCCGCACCCTGGTACGTGCGAATCAGGAGAGAGCCTGCGCGTCAATTTATATCAGCGTTATTGTAATAGGGTTAGATCACTTATCACCGCACCTGCTCCATTTGTGGCTGTTATGGGGAGGAGTTGGGTGCCATCGGAGTGCTTTGAAGAAATCTCCCACACGCTCGTCATTTGGGGTCCTGAGAAACTTCCTGAAAAAGAGAAATCGCCATTTTTCGTATTTACGCCACCCATGTACGCGTAGCTGCTCGCAGTCAGGATCTGACACATGATCACGGGGCAAGACGTGCGAACCTGCTTGCTGACGCAGTATCTTGTGAAGACCATCGCACCCCAACTGCGTCAAAATTGAGGATTTCTCCATCCTCACTGAGAATTTGTCTCTAATACATGATTAGAGACTTATCAGAAGCGGTAAAAGATAGTAAACCAACATTTGGAATGAGCAATGCGTGTGGACCGCTTGAAGCAGGATTATACTCGACTTCCAGCGCCTCGGTTCCAGACGATGTGACTTGCATTCGTCCCCAAAGATTCAGATTCTTGGACAAGTATAATAGATTGGAGTCATTATGGCTCGATATTCGGATCCGGCCCCTGCTCCTAGCTTTCGGTGGGGGTGGTGCAGCTGGAGCAGGCGTTGGCATTCTGCAACAAGCCAAAGCGGTTGATCAGCTTGATTTCTTTACCCGTGCGAGGTTGAAACATACTTTACAAGTGGGCGGGGTTGACCGTCACGAGGATACTGAGCGAGTATCGCCACTTCTAATAAACTCCAATCCTCCCTAATGCTCGAGTCGAGGGATACATGCCACCTTAGAGCATCACCAACGAAGCATCCCGAAACAAAGGTGATAATCCATTCGTTGTCCTTCTGCTTTCCTGCATTCAATACTCTTTGACGAATCGAGAAGACGAATTGTTCCGCTTCTTCGCCTCCATGCCCGTAAAATAGGGGACGATGATATCTTGAGAGCATAGCTTGGCGAAGCAGCTTCCAGCTCATTTGTTTTTCTTCATCGAGTAAACTCCACCACCTCAGAGCATCTCCCGCCAGACATGTGGCGGCAAAGTCGGCGAGCCACACGTCGTCTCTGAGTTTTCCTTGATCATATGCGTACTTGGTTACCGCAGCAACGAACTCCTCACATTCCTTTGCTCCCGGCCCGTGGAATTGAAGTGGTCCCGCCTCTGGGCCAGGCAAGGAAACAATTATCACCACAGTGATCTGATAGGACCAAGACGGTAAGCGCTCACCATTCAAAGCCATCAGTATACAAACAAAATCCTTTGGTCTAATAGTCAAGTTTGCTGTATAGTTTATGCTGAGCGTATATTGTGGGCTTGCCGGCGGAGGTGGTGGTTTGGGGTGAAGGGGTCGAGCCGTGGCTGCCTGCCGCACGGAGAACGCGGTGAAGAGCCCTTCGTCGCCACGAGGCAACTAGCTTCCTTAACACACGAGAGCCACACCACCTAATAAATCGAGATTTTGACATACCGGACAGATTGGATCCGCCTGGGTGGCTGATTTGTTTGGCTCAGCCCGGCCTTGATCGAGCGAAGCAGGTGGATTGGTGGTCATAATGCGCGAGCTGGGAGCGTTACCTATATCTTAAGCATATGTCGGTCTTGGCGATGGTCTTATTTGTTTTTGCGTCTCCCGCTCCTTTGGTTCCAGTTTCTCGCTCCCTTCGCTCTTTGTCCCCTGTCACCTCATCTCTCACTCATCTGTTTACGGTACTTTATTTCGCTCAATCTCTTCGCTCATGTCTCAAACTCCGCAATGCCCTTGCTCCGCTCGATAAAGCTTTGCAACACCTGATAAGCCGCCCTAAAAGTTATAAAACCCGCGGTTTTTCTATTTGCCTGCTCGCTTATTCCTTTTCAACCCCCTACTATTTCTACTCATTTCCTTCTGTCCACATCTATCTCTCTGACGGGTTTCTACGTTCTTCAGGATATCTTATCTTTCTTATACATACTCCCGTTTTCCTGCCGTAGCGGAGCGAGGCTGATCTTGTACCAGATATCGATTTTCATTTCTCCGACCGAGCAGATTGCCGCAAATACATCCTTTAAAGAGAATATTCCGTCGAATTTCAAGTCGATAACATTGAGATTCTGCGCACCTCGTTAGGTTCCATCTGACTTCGGCCAATCGTTTGTGTAGGAGTCGGAGGGTCCGCTGAAAGAGGTGTGAGGGGCACGATAGGGACGGGAACTACCGTCTTGGACGCGCGGATGATATCGGTCCGTCTTGACCGTGTATAAAAAAAAAGCTCCGATCTTGGCCCTGTTCTATTCACGTTTGGCGATCCCGCCTTTTCATAAGGTCGACATCACAAACCAATAGATGGTCTTGTATTCTGATCTTTGGTACAATAGTTTTTTAGCGAGTAATTCTCGCTCTTGTCATTATCTCTGACTTGTGCAATATACTAATTGAATCAGCGTCGTCTGACGATCTGGGGCCCTCCGTGACGTGGTGTCGGGGACTCGGGGTTTGCTTGTGCGATTAAAGAGCCCCAACTACTGATTGGATCAGGGAGAGGCTCTATAATAGGCTTGGGTTCCGTAAGCATTTCCAATGAAATCTAGTCTGGTGATATGCAAATTACTTCATTGGTGGTGAGCAACCGCTCAGACACACGGACGCCAGAGACTTGCGGTGTAGGCAAACCAGACAACGAGAGCGGGACTAATTTTGGTCTCTGATTGCCCTTTCCTCTAGATCTTGAATCCCATTGCACCAAGGCAAATGTGGCGAATGCGCTTGTACACATAATGGTGCGTTGGTACTGAGACATTTTGGGGGTGTTATTAAGGTCCTTGGGATTCCGGACGCTTCTCGACGCAATCCATTGATATGGTCAACCGACCTCTGATCAACTAAAACGCCGCATCTAAAGAAAGATCGAGCCCCCGAGATCGTAGGAAGCTCCTAGCTGCTTGGTACGAAGCGCTCTAAAGGGCCAGATGCGCGGGGATAACGGCCATCTCAGCTCCGTGATCATGAGGTGCAAGTTATCGGCCGTAAAGTGAACCAACCACATCCATCTCACCGCACTGAGCAGACTACGTGAGCAATGAATAATACATCCAAATTTGATCCCCATCAACTGAGCCAAGAGGCGCTGGTAAGTTGATGGGTAATGTCCTGGTAGCTACAAGTATGGCCTTCTACGACAAGTGCTAACTGATGCGCAACCAAGGACGAGGTGCTCCAGCCACTCTCCGATTACTTTATTCCGATACGTAGGTTGCGACTTCAAGAGCGCACACTCGGTACAGGCGGATACGGGACGGTCAAACTCGCAGATTTATGGTCAGGTTCCTGGACACGGTTTCGAGCTCTTGAAACACCGACTACCGTGGCAGTGAAGGAGCTCCGAACAGAGAATTTCAAGGGATCGGAGTTGAGAGTTGCATGTGTAAGCCAAGGTATTCTCATCGTTCGTGGGGATCCAATCGTTAATCGCAGCATTTTGGGGAAGCGACTTGCGAGGGAGATGAAAGTTTGGACTTCGTGCAAACACGAAAATATTCTCAAGTTCACGGGATATCATCTGAGCAAAGACTTTAGGAAAGCATATCTGGTATCTCCCTATATGATCAATGGCAATATTCGAGATTACCTTGCTCAGAACACACCATCTATGGAACGAAGGCTAAGATTGGCAAGTAAAATCGAATCCGACCAGTTGGAAGTACTGACGTCATGCTGACAGAGCTTTTGATTGAAGGTTTTGGATACCATAATGGGTCTTGCATACCTTCATTCAAAGACTCCACCAATCGTTCACGGAGACCTGAAGTCGGTACGTCAACATTATTTTACCTTTGAACCCCCCCTCCCGAAACGCGGACCGCTAAGATGGAATTTGGAGCTATGCTTCAAGTTTATGCTTGAACTAATTATTTCTGGGATGGAAACAGCTAAACGTACTTGTCAATGACGACCACAGAGCATTGCTCTCCGATCTCGGACTTGCCAAAGCGATGGAAGACAAACCAACAGGACTAAGTACAAGCAACGGATTTCGCGGAACAATCAGATACTGCAGCCCGGAAATTCTTAAAGGAGGCTCATCGAACTTGAGCAGCGATATGTGGGCATGGGGGTGCCTTGCTCTGGAGGTGATTAGATTGAAGTTTTCGTATAGATCCCTCTACTTCCTGACCAACAGAAACAACCATACGAAAGATAATCACTGACAGAATCCCCTATCACGAGTATCAAAGCGAGACCCAAGTTCTCCTTTTAGTCTGCGGGTCTGAAGATGCTCGGAAGACCCCAGAGCCGATCGACTCGTTGCCGATACCAGCCGATGCAATTGAAGTGCTGAGAATGTGCTGGTTCTTTGATCCAGATAAGAGGGCTGAGGCTCCCGCCTGCGAATTTGGAATTGGACGGATCCTCTGGATGAGATGGCCGTCATCTCCGACTGCGGACTTGGCGCAGCCGCCAGTCACTCCTCTTCGAAATATTTCATCTTCGACTGAGGAATTCAGTTTGATGTCGTCGCCGACACTGTCGTACGATGGACACAAGCCCAAACGCGGCTTCCTCGATTGGCTCGCTGGTGACAAGGAAAAGATTGCTCGCGCTCAACATGCTACCGAACGATCCCTCAGCCCGGACCCTATCGGACAGAACTGGGGATTGACGAAGCTCATGGGTGAGTGAATCAGACGTTCGCGAAGCGTTGTAACGGTGCCAGGGCCAATCCCGTCTCGGTTTTGACTAGGCTTCGTGGTTGCAACTGTTTCGGAAGATTGGACCTTATTGATGGAAGTCTGCGAGCAAGCCTCGACGGAGGCCGGCGCAAAGGAGGCCGCTAAAGCTCTCAGATACGAAATCAGGTAAGGTGGTTGGGGCAGGTGTCCTGTTTATGTCCGGAGGTTTATTTCGCTCCCCTTCATCAAAGATACTCGGATGCGTCCGAGGTGTTATCAGCTGGTCGACTATGGGCCATCATGCTACGAAATACCCAAGCACCGTTCATTCAAGCCACTTCAACAAAGAAGTTCCTCGACGTCATCGAGAATGTCCTCAATAACCCGGACACATCACCCGTCGTCCGCGATAGGCTGATGTTCGTTCTCGCCGGGGCTTCGGATCACTTCGGTAACAAGTTCCCAAATTTCCGGATCTCGTGGAGGAAGGTCAAACCACGAGAAGCGCCTGACAAGGTATTCAGTGTTGTCACCTTTGTTTCGGGTTACCGCCGTCGTTCTAAGACCGACCCAATTACGTAGGGAATTCCGTTCGACCGGAAAGACCCTATGTTCCAGCCTCCGTCAAGACGGCTACCGAAACCCGGATTCGTTGCTGATCCAACTCAACAGCAGCAACAGCGGCCGATATCGGCAATTGAGATCTTCCCAGCACCTCCCACCCGATCCCGAACGTCCTTGCAATCGGCCAACAAACGCCCACTGCCTCCAGTCCCTCAGCACCCGGTGGTCCTTCAAAGCGTCGACTTCGTATACCCAGAAGAACCTCAACAACACCGCGAACGGGAATACAGCAACGGAGGTGGGGTCGTGGCGCTCGACTCGCTGCGGGTCGCCGCGCGGCCCTAGCTACTGGTTTCACCCGGGAGAGGCTCTAGAATAGGCTTAGGATCAGTAGCTACTTTTCGATAAACTCTTGTCCGGTGATATGTCCAACAGGACAAATTACCTTCATTGGGGTAAGCAAGCACTCGGACATACGAGGCGACAGGGTCTTGCGTGGGTATGCCAACCGGACAAATCGAGCGAGAGCGGAACTTGTTTTGGTCTCCAATCACCCCTCCTTCCAACTGACTCTTGAGCCCCATTGCACCAAGGCAAAAACGGAGAAACCACTCATACACATTATGACGCGTTGCTGATGAGACATTTTTGGGGGTGTTATTACACGCATTTGTTCCGAGACGCTTCTCAACGCTATCCATCGATATCGTCGACCAACATTCCTCTGATCGACCAAGTCGCCGCATCTCAACAAAGATCGAGTCCCCCGAGATCGTCGGAGGCTTCTAGTGGATTGATACCAAGTGCCCTGAGTGCGGTATTCGGGTAAGTGACTCACGCCTTTGGCGAGAAGGGACCTAAAGGGACATGCCCGAGTTCTTGCTTATGCACTGCTCTTCGATTCTGAAGGGTATCCGACCGTGTTCCCATCCAACACAATAAATACACACATATAGAAATTACAAATCAGTCACAGTAATGTCGAACATAGAATGGGGCGGGTATGAAGATTGCGCTCAAACTCGTCGAGGACCTCCACCTGGAACGTCTCCTTTACCACCAAACCACCCAGCATCTGTTGCCGTTCGTAAGAACGATTTCGCATA
>WSUI01000783.1:0-16283 GCA_019633595.1 Tulasnella sp. UAMH 9824
GCTGCGGGTGAAGTGGCTTGCTTTACGTTTGGGCCCACACCCTCCGTGCCTGGTGTGTTGGGGGCTGAAGTGGCCGCAGCTCTCTCGCGATCCTCCTTATCCCAAGCGTCCTCATCGTCGAATCCTCCGCAGCTTGGGCAGCAGCCTCGGCTCCCGCCACATCTGCAACCACAGCATCCGCATCCGTCGGAGCCATATCGCTCTTTTGGGTAGAAGTCAGTTTTCCGGTTGCTCAAGCTAAGGCGCAAGGCGTATACGCACTAAACATGCACCATGATTCAAGAGCGCTGCTACAACAGAGCACTGTCGGTGTGAGGGAGGGCGAGGGTGAAAGGTTAGGCTAGCTGTCAATATTTTCGCATGGCCCTGCGGGCAGTGAGGAGAGTACGCACCGCAGAACCCGCATAGTCCGGCGCAAATGTCGTCCAGTGCAGACATTATAAGAATGCTCTAGATTAGATGGATGAAGGAGGCAGAAAGTCGTTAGAAGGGAGGGAAGGTTAAGGACTGTGGAGGGGCTTTCGGAGTGATCCTCATGTTGAACCCGGTGGCGGTGCTGATGTCAGCAAGTCCGTCTCGTGCGTTCCTGAGCCAAGACAGCCGTTCTCTGCCTCCCCAAGTTCACCAAACCTTCCTCGCCTCACCAAACGACATTTGTTGGTCCTCGCGGCCGCCACCCATCCGTGGGCCGAGTACTTCACCCCATGGCACCGCAGCTCTATCGACCAGGCCAGCTACGACCCAGACGGTAACCGGTTCAGGGCGGCCAGTTCAGGCTCCAATATTTTGCATCCCGACGTCACCATGTTCAGCTCGGGGTGGCCAAGCAACACCAACGACCCATCCATCTTCCTCGCGCCTTCCAAGACCTAATTTTACCATCGGCCCGGCGCGCGCGCTATCAATATCCACTTCTGCGGTGCCTGGCTATCTTTATCCCGTCGGTGAGAAGTCGACCACCTTCGCTGCCATCTCGGCTGACCAGAGGCCGCTCCAGCAAGTAGGTATAAAAGTAGCCCTCTCTAAGACCTAAATTCGTACCCGTTCGCTCATCATCATCACCCATCTCTTAAGATACCCTCTGTTGACGTCAGCCGCGACGGAGTGCTGCGCTTGTTTTTGTGGAGATCGCTTGGACGTATTTCTGGGGCTGCGCACGTATAGAAACTAATAGCAAGGTACTTCACCTCGCTCCACCCTCCAGAATGCCCCTCTCTCACCGACCTCATCTCCACAAAGGTAGAAAGCAAAAGCTAGCCAAATTACCAAACATGGTATCACAAAGAGTCCTCGACCTCGCCCAAGCCAAGGAAACCGTCAGCTCCGTGTTGGCGTCGGACCCAAATGCCAAGTCGCCAGGCGAAGTAGCAGAACGGTTGTACAAGGTCGAAGGCCCTGGGATTGTGGCGACGGTGAAGGACATGGTGGTGGGATGCTTCTCGAATACGGATCCGACGAACGACCATACGCAAGAAGACTTGGACCGTGCTGCGAAATGCGGCCAGTTCGGGGCGAAGCGACCCAGCGATTTGTTCTTGAAAGTGCGTATCTGCAGCGTCTGGGATAATGAGAGTGGTAGAATAACGATTATACGATACTAGATCTACCATGACGCTTTGCAAACACTCGAGGTAGACCCTTTGATCGGGGTCGTATCGCCACCCCTCATGGGCTCACGCGGAGTAGTTCCTCTGTCTATCTTCTCACCGTAAGTGCTTTTGTACTGCTCCTTTTGCGACTGTTTTTATTAATCCGAAGTCCTTCAGCACCCATCCCGACATCATGCAACACTACTACGACACGGTGGTCAATGCGCAGCAGGAAGTCTTTATCGCAACCAACTACTGGCAAGTTGGCAACGCTGCCTCAACGCTCGTCAAAGCCCTTCGCGAACTCTCAAAACGGTCGGTCGAACGTGGAGTGAAGGTTGTGGTCAAGTTGATGTACGACCGAGGAGCGTTGGGCCAGCTTAAGGAGAACCATTTGTTGGTGACGGAGGAAGAGTGGACGGCCGAGCAGGTCAAGTTACCCCCGAGGAGCGAACTCCCTGGTTTAGACTTGGAGGTCGTAAATTATCATCGGTCTGTACATCTCAAGCATCATACCCGAGCGATCCCTAGCTCACAATCCGCTTGTTCACAGCCCAATATTTGGTACCTTCCACGCCAAATACGCGGTCATCGACAGGCGCATCGCTCTCCTCAACTCCAACAACATCCAGGACATGCCAAATATGGAGATGATGATCCATCTCGAGGGTCCTATTGTCGATTCCTTTTACGACACGGCTCTCCTCAGCTGGGACCGAGCTCTCAACCCAACGTTGCCGCTTATTAAAGGCCCAAGAGCCGTGGATCGCGACTTGCAGAAGGATCCATACAAGTTTGGGCAAGACCATGCGCTTATCGCTTGCAAAGACCCCGAAGGCCCGCCCGCGACACCACCTCTAGATATCGCTGAGCCCCAATCCGCCGCTGCACGCCCGACTGTGGAGAAGGATTATTCCCTGGCCGAAAGACTTCGTAGGCCAACGCACGATATCTCTTCTGGGCTTCCCTTCTCTAAATCGAGTTCTTTTGCTTTCGTCTAGAGTGGCAACACCACCCTCTCACCGACGGATCAAGGATACTGATACCCAAAGAAGCTGGGTATAATCCGTATTTCGCTCACTCTTCGCACGAGGAATGCGCCATGGCGTTGGTGAATAGGAGACCTTATGGAGGTATGTCGCCCCCGTTTCTCTCAAGTTGAAGGGAAGGAATTGTAGCATGCTCATTACTGGTGAACGCTCACGCAGCACCGAAACACAGCGACTGGCTCACTCCACAAGACGTAGCTTGGCTGGCGGGAGTCAAGCACGCTCAAAAGAGAGTTTTCATGTATGTGGAAGGCCCAATCTTCCCTGAGGTGAACTGGATGTCTGGCTGACGGGTGATGTGTTCCTCACATAATAGTCAAACTCCCGACTTCAATGCCAAGCCGATTGTTGACGCCGTCCTTGATGCGGCCCGGAGAGGGGTTGAGTGCGTGTTATACATCTGTATTGGCTACAATGATGCGGTAAGAACGATTTTAACAGCGTGAGTCGAATCTGGCTTGGCTGATTTGATTCGTTTACAGGGCGAGGCTTTACCCTTCCAAGGTGGCACGAATGAAGAAGTCGTGAAGAACATGTATACAGCCCTCGAGGACAAATATAAGCACAACTTGAGAGTTCATTGGTATACAGGTGGGCTCCTGCGTTGGATGAGGCTTTCCACCCAGTCTGACGGACTGGACCCTTGCCAGCAATCGACCAAGACCGACCCGTGAACGCTTCGTTGAAGAAACGCAATTGCCACATCAAGCTCATGATCATCGACGACGCGGTAGGCATTCAAGGCAACGGGAACCAAGATGCGCAGTCGTGGTATCACTCGCAGGAAGTCAACATCATGATTGACAGTCCGCTTGTCTGTAAAGAGTGGGTGGAAGGTCTACGTCGGTCCCAAAACACGCACCTGTATGGCGAAGTTCAGAAGGACGGTGTATGGAGAGATAAAGATGGGACTCCTCTACAAGATTCGACTGGGATTACCTCCGGCCCAATGGGTTTGATCAAGGGTATTCAGGGTACTATCGCGAGGGTGCGAGGAACGGGAGGATTCTGAAGGAATTTAATTGAAGACGGCGACAGCGTTTAGCAAGCTACGCGGATGGTGTTGAAAGCTATACGGACCCGGTTTGGGTCATTTGAAATTGCTATATCGGGTATTTTTTACTGCGGCGGTGGGTATATATATGACTTCATGGAGCTAGCGGTGTGAGCTGTGCCGTTCGACGAAAGAGGGAGCCGAGTTTTTCCGCGTGACGTCATGGGTGCTCTGTCACCAACGTTGAAATGTGGACTGAACCGCCTACCTCAGTTGTAGATGCAACAGCTCCAACACCCCAGCCTTTCGACTTTCTTAGGAACTCTGTAACCTACTCTCGAGTTGCGATATAGAATGTCGGTGACGGGGATTGTCGCTGCCGGTTGTGGTAAGTCTCGACTCTCGAGATCCGGTGAGCGAGGCTAAACGAATGCGATCACTTGTTAGTTTCGGTCATCTGTGTAAGTGGCTTGCTCAGAGTCTGGACCATGGCCTGACGCTAACCGCCTTTATGCTCCCCGGATCTGTTACCTTCGGCAGTCTGCCTGGTTGTGAGTGGTATGAGCGAATGTATCCGGCTTCGAATTCGGCGCTGACCTTCCGGTCAACAACAATAGACCAATATGGTGGACAAGTAGGCTTGCTGCATTTGCATGAAGCTCGACCTGCGCCCCTGATCAGTTTTCCTTTTCTAGGACATTGGGGTGCCAACGGGTTCAATTCCTGTCCTCAACTTTGCACATGTCGCTTCGATTGTGGCTGGGCGGCTGACACTTACCACGAAGTGCACGCACTGACTCTCGAACGCCGAAACCGTCCATCAAGATCGGCCCGAAGAGATGTTGGGCTCTCGGATGATCAGGTCCTCGGGGAACTCGGGCCCGGAGGGGCCGCGGACATGGGGGAGCGTGCAGCCGATTTGGTGACGGAGCAGGAATGGTATCGCAAGACAGCAGGGATGTTCATCGTTCGGAAAGATGGGACGGTCGAGAAGACTATGGACGATAAGGAGATAGAGAGGAGGAGGAATAATATTGAACATGTGGAAGTAAGGGACGAGTTGCAGGAAGGGAGGCCAGGGATGGGGTCAAGACGAGCTACCAGACAGGAGACTTGGAGCCGTGTACCATCGAGCAGTAGAGAGAGAAGGACTTCCAAGCAGCCACCCCAAGAAGAAGGGAAGCAACCGGAAGCAAGGGGCTCCATAGCGAGTGAGCACGCCAGTATATCGAAGCAGCCGATGAGACACGATTAGATGCCGCGTAAGTCACTCCGCCCGACACCCTCCTGCAATCTCCAGAAGCTGAAAGTGACTCTCTTGAAACCTCTAGGTAGTTGGAGCCCGACGCTCGGGGGGGGGGGGGCCCCGCGCCCTATGTCGAGAAACAGGTTCGAAAAGCTCTCCGAGTTTGTTGACATCAAAGATATTAGTCATTCGAAGCTTTTGCTTGAAGCGAATATCGTATACCCTGGAATATTACTGGAATATTTTCGATTAGATGTAGTTGCCCTGACTTTGTAATTTCCGTCCAACCCGCTGACTAAGCCGGCGTTACTCTATCTGGTAACACCACGCCAACGACAGCCAGCTCATCTTCATCTTCCTACATCGCTAGTCCAGTCGCTAACAAAAGTATCAACTTTCTGAGATCTCTGACCTTTACGGGCAGTCATAAAAGCTCACAAAGACGAGGCCTCTCCTGACCTTTCGCAATGTCACGAAATGCCCCGATGTTCGACCGCCATGGCAAGTTTGTCGTTGAAGCGTTCCGGCAGCAGGCCAGGAAAATCCGGAACTCCCGCAATGTGATTGAGAAAGGGCAGGAGCTTGATCTGCTTGAAGCCTATTTCAAGCATCTGAGGCAGCTCAAAGATCCACACGACCCTGCGATGTTGGAGTTTTGGCACTCCGGCCTATTCGAGGAAGTAATAGAGATACTGACCACCCCTATGAGCCGGGATCTGGTGCGTTGAGATCTCGATATAAACTATTCACAATCGGACAACTGAGACGAAGCATCTGTGCCGCAGAAGGGTCATCTGACACTCTATCACATCGCTCTTCTAACCCTCAACGACGTCCTCCGCTCGCCCTGGCCACATAACTATCATGCCGAAGCTCATCTAAAATCCAGTGGACCAGCTATACTTCAAATTCAAGGCTCGATCTATCATTCGCAAGTCTTGATGTCGGAGGAGCTGAAATTCACGGTTCGAGACCCCCTGCTGGGCGTATTTGAGGTCCTCTTAGATCAGCTGGTTTCCACCGATCTGTCTTTGTAAGTTTTTTTTTCCTTCACCAGTATTGATTTCTCTCCGTGAAATTATTGACGGTGCACATCGACAGCCAGGATTCTCTTGATGCTAATGTCCTGTTGGGACTCGCGTTCGACTATTATTTTGGTTCGATGCCCCCGACTCAGGGCGAATACTCCGCTTCCGGTGCTCGGGCAATTTTATTCCACTTTTCAGAAGAGGCCTTCAGACCTGATCCCGCCCCGTATCTCAAAAAGGTCGTTGCACAACACGGTGAGAAACACGTGATTGATCGCTACGCAGAGCTTGCAAAAACGACTGGAAAGAGACGGATCCTAGAGCCAGAAGGCGCCTGGAACCTCTTCGCACATCTCCTCTCCATCCGGACCCTTCATAAGCGTCTGGTGAAGGAATCTAGACTCCATGTGTTGGCGATGAAGAATTTTTGGAACAAACCACACTCTACGGCTCTAGATCCCAACTTGTCTAGCGAAACTGCTCAAAGGATAGTATTTCCAATTGCATAGTATGTCTCACGAAGTCGCCATATGTTCGGCGTCTCCGCAAGCTTATGCCTATCCTCTTTCAAGCGTCATATGGGAAGTCGACCCTTCGCTGAGGTCAACCTTCATTCATGACCTCGTACAAAACGATTTGATCTTGTTGTTTGGCCAGGCGCTCTTTGACCCGAACGTTGAAATTTGGTTGAGTAAGCGGCATTCCTATTCTCGAGGTTAAAGCGGTCCCCCGTTCGCGCATGACCGAGTTTGGCTTTTCTTCCGTGTCTAAACAGGCCAAATTCCAAAGATGTTATCGCCAGCAGACACCTTCGGCCACTTGCGACGTCATGTTCAGTCCAGTATTGCTAAGCCCCAATGGGCGAACGTATGGAAAAGTCTCAACTCTGCTCGGAGATCGGCCATAGGGGATCTACAATCAGATTCATGGTTGGCAGCTTTAAAGTTTTGGCACAGCTTCGGCCGCGACGCCCTAGATGTTCGCTTGGAAATCGAATGGGTCGGAATGGATGCGGAAGCGGAGAAGACTTTAGTCTGTGGTTGGATCAGATGCCCCCGCTTTGGTGAAGTATTCCAGGATGAATGGTGGACATCACTGCTTCCCTCGCAATGTACGGGATGCTTTAAGGTGAGACTTTCACCTGCATCTGACTGACAGAGAAATGATAGCGAATTTGTCGTTCCAGATAAATTACTGCAGTCTAGCTTGTCAAAAGCTGTAAGGGTTTTGTGGACACAGTCTCATCCGCGACTTCTTCTTACGTCTTTACAACCAGCGACTGGACCAAGGGAAATCACCGTCGGGTTTGCAAGTCTCGTATCGTTTCGAATTCAAAGTCAACTTAGCTCGCGATAGGGCTACGGGTGTTGACAGCCAAAACAACCCTCCTCTGTTTCCATAGCTTGCGAACCTTTCGGACTTCTTGAGAGTAAAATATAATCAAAAATATGATCGAACCGCGCGTTTATGCTCGCTAATTCGTTGCGGCATCGCATACAGGCTAAAACGGAGAAGGTCCTTTGGCTGACTAACAGGTCCGCACGGGCCGCACGAACAATACATAATTGAAGAAACCCATCCCATGGACCATCACATCCGGCTCCAGCCTCGAGGCCTGTGAGGACCATTTAACATTCGCGCTACCTCATCTGTACTACGTCATCAGTCCATTCTCCAACAACGGCGTACTTCTGTCGTCTTCTCCGAGCCACGTCTCAGGCATCCAACGGCGACTCCGGAATCATACTCCCGCGGACCGTTTTCATGTTCGACGGTCACGGTAACCTCACCACCGAAGTGGTCCAAAATCAGGCCAGAGCAATCCGCAATGCCCAGAGCGTTATACTCAAGGGCCAGGAGCTTGATCGGCTTGACCACTATTTCAAGTCCCTTGCTCAAACCAAAGATCCAAACGACCCTGCAATGGTGGAGCTTTGGCAGTCTGGGCTATTTGAAGAAGTTATTGACATCCTGAGCAGCCCATTAAGTCAGGACCAGGTGCGCTGAGTAGTCGGGAGCCTTGAAGGCTAAACTACTGAATGATCTAAACTTGGTTTAGGAGGGGCATCTTACGCTCTATCGTATTGCTCTTCAAAACCTAAACCACATCCTCCGCTCACCATGGTCACGGAACCCTCCGGCTAAAGCTTACCTGAGACTACGCGTATCGGCTATCCTCAGAGAACAAAGCTCCGCTTATAAGTTGCCAATGGGAGAGGAGTTCAAATTCAAGTTTCGAGACTCTTTACTTGGCGTATTCGGAGCAGTCCTCATGGAGTTCGCCGACGATGGGCTGTGAGTCTTTTGTGATGGATATTAATCTATGTCATTTTAACAGGGTTTGGGCAGTCAGCGGACTCTCGAGAGCGATATTTTACTGGGATTCGTATTTGACTACTACTTCGGCTGGACACCTCCAGCTCAAGGGGAGTATTCGGCGTATGGGGCACGGGTAATCCTATTCGACTATTCAGAGGAGGCATTCAGGCATGACCCTGCTCCCTACTTAACTGGGGTTCTTGCTCGGCGTGGAGAAAAGAACGTCGCTGACAGGTACATAGAGCTTGCCACGAGTGCTGGAAATGGGCAGCTCCTCGACTCCGAGAGTTCGTGGAACCTTTTAACACACTTGATCACTGTCCGGCCACTACGAACCCGCCTGTTGGGGCAAGCTGGGGTCCATATGTCAGCTCTTGAAACTTTTTGGAAGGAAATCGCCTCTCAACTTGACAATCGGCACTGGGCTGATGAAGTCGCGAGAGTGATTCTAATTTCCATCGCTCAGTATGTTCGAAACGTTGATTGGCGCGTAAGGTGTTTCTCAAGCTAATGCTGTTTCTAAGCATCATTGCAGTGGTAGAACCACCCTTGAAATCAAAATTTATGCTAGACCTAATGTATCACGATTCGATCATGCTATTTGGTCGGGTCTTCTTCGCCTCTACTGACATAATGTCCTGGATAGGTGAGTAATTCTCCTAACCATGAATCCGACCTTCAATTTCTCGTCCCCACACGGCTTTCAATCGAATTGACTTTCTCATGATTTGCTTTAAGCCCAAATTCGTGGGATTTTGCAGGATTTGAGCACTTATGACGAAGTACGAGCCCTAGGACGGCTGCCGCTGGCTCAGCTTCAATGGGCTCATGTGTGGAGAAGTCTTAACTCTTCACGTAGGTCGATGGCCGACGAAGAACAGCGTCCTTCGCGAGAGGCAGCAAAAAGATTTTGGCTCGGGTTCGGCCGTGAAGCCCTGAATATCACCCCGGAAACGCTTTCACCGAACACATCCGACGTCCAAGCTTGTGGGAGGATCAAATGTCCCCGGTTCGGAGAGACCTGGCAAGGTGAATGGGATACGGCATCCCTTCCATCGCATTGCACGGGTTGCTACAAGGTGAGGTTTCCTCAACCGGGCTTCCAGTATGACGAGTTTGGCGCTAACGAGTGGCAAGACAGGTTATTTACTGTAGTACGGCCTGCCAAAAACTGTAAGATCTGCTCTCCCAGCGCTATATGTACTAATATCTTATTTCTTCGCAAACAGTGATTGGAACGAGGGGAAGCATAAAGATGTCTGCAAGTCTTTGATTCCGGCCATCAGTGACCCTTGACGATCGATGCGGTCAATCACACGAGACTCGTCGGTATCCCCAGTTACTTCGGGGCCTTTAATATCATATCAGCGTTGTGATTAAATGTGTAAAGACCGGAAAATTTCATTCTTCACTTACAGGGAATCTCCCGGGGTCGCTGGCGCTGGGAGAATGAATCGGTGATATTACACCGGTCGTCGCGGATCATCAACCACTTGACATAACCGGAATATTGGTATCGTACCCAACAACTAGTTTGCAAGCCTTGTTCGGTTCTAGACCCGGCATCACATTCGCTCTCACCGAGGACTATCAATATGTCACCACTTTTCAAGACTGCAGAGCTTGATGCTACTTGGGATCAGCTTCAGCTCTCCAGAAGACCTTATTCTAAACCCTGGTAAAATCGAGCGACTGTTGCTGCCCACGATTCCCAAGCATTTCCTCTGCGGCTTTAAGATGAGGTCTTCTATCTGACTAGCCGGCCCGCACGGTCCGCGCGAGTCATAGATAATTTAAGGAACCCGTCTTGCGGACCATCACATCGAAATTCAGCCGACATTCTGCTGGGATACGCCTTTGACTACTACTTCGGCTTGACACCCCCAGCTCAAGGAGAATACTCAGCGTATGGCGCTAGGATAATCCTATTCGACTACTCAGAAGAGGCATTCAGGCGTGATCCAGCCCCCTACCTTACCAGGCTTCTTTCTCGGCGTGGAGAAAAGAACCTCGCTGACAGGTACATAGAGCTTGCCACGAGTGCCGGAAATGGGCAGCTACTCGACTCCGAGAGCTCGTGGAACCTTTTGACCACTTGATCACTGTCCGGTCACTACGAACCCGCCTATTGGGGGAGGCCGAGGTCCATATCTCAGCTCTTGAAACTCTTTGGAGGGAAATGGCATCTCTACCTGACAATCGGCACTGGGCTGATGAAGTCGCGAAAGTGATTCTATTTTCCATGGCTCAGTATGTTCGAAACGATGATTGAAGCTTATTGCGATTTTCAAGCTGATGCTATTTCTGAGTATTACTGCAGTGATCGAACCACCTTTCAAATCAAAATTTCTAACAGATCTAATACAACGCGACTCGGTCATGCTGTATGGTCGGGCGCTGCTCGTCTCTACAGACATAATGCCCTGGATAGGTGAGCAATCATCTTAACCCTGGATCCGGCGTTTAATGATTCCTCCTGATACGTTTTTAATCAAACTTACTTTCCTTTCCTTTAATAAAAGACCAAATACGAGGGATTTTGCAGGACTTGAGCACCTATGACGAAATACGATCCCTAGGGCAGCTGGGGCAGGCTCAGCTCCAATGGGCTCATGTGTGGAGGAGTCTTAATTCTTCACGGAGGTCAGTGACCAACGAGGAACAACGTCCTTCGCGGGAGGCAGCGAAAAGATTTTGGCTCGGATTTGGCCGCCATGCCCTGCATATCAGCCCGGAAAGGTTTTGGGCATGTTTGCCGAACAGATCCGACATCCAAGCCTGTGGGAGGATCAAATGCCCCCAGTACGGAGAGACTTGGCAAGGTGAATGGGATACAGCATTCCTTCCCTCGTATTGCACGGGATGCTACAAGGTGAGGCTTCCTAAACCGGGCTTCCCCCATGACTGGTTCTGCGCTAACTGGTAGAACACAGGTGATTTACTGTAGTATGGCCTGCCAAAAGCTGTAAGATCCGCCCTCCCGGTGCTATGTGTGCTACTTTCTTATGCCTTTGCAAATAGTGATTGGAGCGAAGGAAATCATAAAACAGCCTGCAAGCCTTTAATTGACCCTTGACGATCGATGCGGTCTATTACACGAGACTCATCAGTATCCCCGCACGCATCGAGGTCTGTTATATCCAATAAGCGTTTGCGGTAAAGTGTGTAAACTAGATATAGAGGTAAAATAGAAAATTAATTCACCATTCTTCACTTTCTAGCGAGCCTACCTAAAAATGGGGTCGCTGGCACTGAGAGAATGAATCATTGGAATTGAACCGGTTGTCGTGGGTTATCAACCATTTGGCATAACATTGGTATCATACCCAAGTGATCTGCAAGCCTTGTTTGGTTCTGGATCCGATATCACCGTGCTTACGATGACTTGTGAGACTGGACTATCAAACACATCAACTCTGTTCAAGTTGCAGAGCTTGGGGCCACTTGGGCTCAGCTTCGACTCGCTGGAAGAGCATATGAGAAACTTGGGTGAGAACCACCAGTGCTGCCCACAATTTCTTCCTTACTAGAGGATGAAATCTTTTTGCTGACTAACCGGCCCGCACGGTCCGCGCGAACGGTATATATTTTTAAACACGCACTTTGCGGAACATCACATCGAAATCCCCCAGCCTCGAGGCCTGTAAGGGACCTCCAAATTACGCGCGACCTCATCGCCGCTAGGTCATCAGTCCGTTCTTGAACGAGGGCGTACTTCTGTTGAATTCTCCCAGGCACCTCTCAGGAATCCAACGGCGACTCTGGAGTCACAATGCTCCGGACCGTTTCGATGTTCGACGACGATGGTAATTTCGCCACGGAGGAGCTTCAAAAACACGCCAGTAAAATCCGCAATGCCCAAAGCGTAATAATCAAAGGCCAAGAGCTCGATCGGCTTGAAAACTACTTCAAATACCTAGCGCAGATTCAAGATCCGAACGACCCCGCGATGGTGGCGCTTTGGCCTTCAGGGCTATTTGAAGAAGTTATCGACATTTTGAGCACTCCACTAAGCTCGGACCTAGTACGTTGGTTACTCCCTCCACCCTTTGGTCACGAAGGACTGAAAGCTCTATACGTCGGTTAGAAAGGGCACCTTACACTCTACCATATTGCTCTTCTAACTCTAAACGACACCCTCCGTTCACCATGGGCGAATAACCCTCAGGCTAAAGCTTACCTGAGATCACGCGTGCAAGCTATCCTCAAAGAGCAAAACGCTGTTTATGAGTTGTCATTTGGGGAAGAGTTCGCGTTCAAGTTTCGTGACGGTTTACTTGGCGTATTTGGAGCGATCCTCATGGAGTTTGCTAATGACGGGCTGTAAGTCTCTCGTGGCGTAGGTGAATGTACGTCATGTTGACAAGGGTCGCACAGTCAGCAGACTCTGAACGCCGACATTCTGCTAGGATACGCATTTGACTACTACTTTGGCTTGACACCCCCAGCTCAAGGAGAATACTCAGCGTATGGCGCTAGGATAATCCTATTCGACTACTCAGAGGAGGCGTTCAGGCGCGATCCAGCTCCCTATCTTACCAGGGTTCTTTCTCGGCGGGGAGAAAAGAACGTCGCCGACAGGTACATAGAGCTGGCAACAAATGCGGGCCATGGGAAGCTCCTCGACTCTGAAAGCTCGTGGAACCTATTGACGCACTTGATCACCGTCCGGTCACTCCAAACGCGCCTTTTGAAAGAAGCCAGGGTCCATGTCACAGCTCTCGAAACCCTTTGGACCGAGATGTCTTCTCTCCCTGTGGAGAGGTATTTGGTGGATGAAGTCGCTCGAGTGATTATAATTTCTTGGGCCCAGTACGTTCGAAGCAATTAACAGGATTCGAGACATTTCCGAACAAATGCCCATCCCTCAGTATACTTGCAGTGATCGACCGACCATTAAAGCCAATCTTTCTTCAAGAGATAAGTGAACACGATTCAACCCTGCTATTCGGTCGAGCGGTCTTTGCCTCGACCGACATCCTCGCTTGGATAGGTGGGCAAGGTTCTAATATCAGGTCCTCCGCGAAGTATATCCCTGACCTGCCCTTGGTTTAAGCACAAATTCGAAGTATTCTTCAGGATCTGGATACTCTTCGCCAAGTACGAGCCTTGCCAGATTTGGGGTCAGCTCAGCTTCAATGGACTCATGTGTGGCGAGCTCTCAACTCTGCCCGACGGTCCGCCATCGACCGAGGACAACACCCTTCGCGAGACGAAGCATTAAAATTCTGGCTGGAGATTGGCCCCGGGGCCTTGAAAATTACTATCGGAAATGATGGAACAGTTTCACCGCACCCATCTGATGATATCCAGGCCTGTGCGTGGATCAAATGTCCTCGCTATGGAGAAATTTGGCTAGGTGAACTGGAGACAGCACTTCTCCCCGCTCATTGCACGGGATGCTTCAAAGTCAGACTTCCTATTCAGGCTCCATCCATGGTAGATTGGGCTCTAACTGATTATTGCAGACCACTTATTGTACTATAACCTGTCAAAAGCTGTAAGCGCTTACTTTTGCTACTTATAAAATTTTTTCTGATACCTCCAAAATAGTGATTGGAGCGAGGGAAATCATAAGACAGCCTGCAAGCGTCTGACTGCGACTGGTCGTGGCCCTTGACGAACATCACGTCTTGGGAACCCTAGGCACAGAAGCATAGTCACCTTGGTCGAGACTCCTGTACAGCTATCAGCGTCTGTTGGAAAGAATTTAATTTATTTGCGGACAAGCTTATGTAAAGGCAGGAAGATGCAACATCCCGCCGTCGACGAGCAGTTGCTCAAGCAGAGAGAGGGCAGATGCCACCGCCGCTCGCTAAGGAACAAATTGCTAAATGGATCTATAAGTGGTAAGGGCGCTACTCGCATGTCCTTACAGAGTAAGTATCTGGGGATCATACCGAAATACCCTTGAAATGCTTCCACAGAGCGTGATGTTATATGTCCTTCACGTATTTCATTCTGCCCGAAACCATCCTATCCCCCACAGCGCACGGCCGGACAGTCAACTTTCCTCATCAGCGTTGTCCAGGAGCTCTCTTGACACAATTTCCTCTGAGAACTAATGTGGATGCTGCGGGCCGACGGAGGAGGGGGATTTTCGGGACTGTGGGCGCTTAGTTGCCGAGGGGGAAAACGCGCACGTGAGAAGTTCGGATTTCAATCGACGATTCCAATCGTGACTACCGAACCCAAAGTCAACGTGTCTAATCTTGTGGATGCGAGTCATCCTTGGGGTCGTTAGATCCCATCAACGCTCTCTCTTGTACCATACCTTGCCTCCCCGTCTTTCCCTTCCCCGTCACGTTCCTCCCTCACTCCGACCTCGACCCACTTCCGTCCGAGCAATGAGCGCCCCTGCACTGCACCCAGTCGAGTCTACCGCTGCTCCAGCACCAGTGCCGCCTGCTGGTGTTCCTAAGGCAGAGAAGGGTAAGAAGGATGCGAAAGCCGCCTCAGGCTCCCCTCTGGAGGTAAGCCCACCATTCCGCCTCGACGCCCCTGGCTGACCGTATGGCTTTGGCTCCCCTAGCTTAGCCCGCCGCCGGACTACTTTGAGCATCGTATCAAGATGTTCGACAGGTTGAAGGCAGAATACGACGAATTCCTGAAGAGTACGCATACGACCCAAGTTTTTGGGACGCCCAGTCTGACCAGAATGCTCCAGACCAGCCTCGCCAGGAAATTAGCGTTACGCTACCCGATGGAGCCGTCAAGACCGGAACAAGCTGGCAGACAAGTCCAATGGACATTGCCAAGGAGATATCCAAAGGTCTCGCTGACCGCGTTGTGATTGCGAAGGTGGATGGCGAGCTTTGGGATCTCGAGCGGCCATTGGAAGGGTCGTGCAAATTGGAATTGCTAGACTTCGAGCACCCAGAAGGTGAGTCTACCCCGCCTCGCACTGAAGACTGAGCTCAATGAGTTCCCATCCAATAGGAAAGAAGGTATTCTGGCACTCTTCTGCACACGTTCTCGGAGAGGCCGCAGAGAAGCACTATGGCTGCCATCTTTGCCTCGGGCCCCCGACAGACGAAGGCTTCTTCTACGAGATGGCCATTCAAGACCGGCCCGTCGTGCCTGCAGACTATCCCAACCTTGAAAATCTGTCAAATGGTGCCATGAAGGAGAAACAGAAATTCGAGCGTTTGGTTATGTCGAAGGAAGACCTGCTCGAGATGTTTGCGGTACGATGCTCTCTGCGAGGTCGGAACACGGAATGAGTCTGACGTCGTTCCCCGCCACCACAGTACAACAAGTACAAGAAGCACTTCATCGAGACCAAGGTTCCTGATGGCACCTCGACCACCGTCTACCGCTGCGGTCCTATGATTGATCTTTGCATCGGCCCGCACATTCCCCATACCGGCCGAATCAAGGCGTTCATGGTTACCAAGGTTCGTCCCTCGCAAACGCCACCTCGTTCTTCAGCTAAATACAATTTGTCAATCCAGTCATCAGCATCCTACTGGCTCAACGATGCGAATAATGACTCGTTGCAACGTATTTATGGTATCTCGTTCCCTGACACCAAGCAGCTGAAAGAATACAAGAACTTCCTCGCCGAGGCTGCCAAGCGAGACCATCGCAAGATTGGCAAGGTATGCCATGTCGAACGCTCGTTCACGTTCTCTGGCTCATGCCATAACAGGAACAAGAACTCTTCTTCTGGCACGATCTCAGCCCTGGCAGCACATTCTTCTTGCCTCATGGTGCAAGGATATACAACAAACTTGTGGAGCTGATGAAGGTACGCGCTCTTTAGCTTGGTGACGACTTTGTCATGTGACTTAACAGACTTTGGATTTTAGGAAGAGTATCATAAGCGTGGTTACAGCGAAGTCGTTTCTCCCAACATGTACAACTCTAAGCTCTGGGAGCAGTCTGGCCACTGGGTGAGACATCTCGGGTACAAACGTGTTCACGACACCACGAAACTAACGAAGCGTTTTGTTAACAGCAACACTACAAAGATGACATGTTCGTCTTAGACGTCGACAAGGAGAAGTTCGCTCTCAAGCCCATGAACTGCCCTGGCCACTGCCTCATCTTCGACGC
>WSUI01000784.1:1777-14289 GCA_019633595.1 Tulasnella sp. UAMH 9824
CCCCCCCCCCCGTCTCGCCGCGCTCCCGCCGCCCCCCCCTTCGCCCGCGGGCCCCCGCGGGGGGGGGGGGGCCCCCCCCCAGGCCCTGAGGCCAAGGTCCCCGAGACTTTTTGTAAGCAAGACGTCCCCATCGATCTTGGGTGTGCAAAGGACGCTTTGATTTGCCTTCCGTCATGGTGTGCGGTGTTACTCCGGGCACATGTATGCGCATTCCGCGGACAGGCTGAAAGAGGATGATGAAGAGGACTTGAGAAAGCGGAGTGCTGGAGCCGAGAACGGAGCGCGCATCATCAAGAGTGAAGTTGCTGATCTCTGGGCGCTCTAGAAACGAATAGAAGGTTCACAACGGTAGAGACCTACTTTCACGAAGGGTGAAGGTCTTCGGCGCTGGTCTTACCTATTTTAGGAAGGTACGCGACAATCAGCGCCGTCCGCCGGACATTTCCATTTACGGTAGCGTCTAATTGGACTGTCATTCGCTTGTGGCGGCCTGAACCCGTCTGAAAAGCTGATAATAGAGTAGAAGTAGTGGGCCGGAGACGGCTTTCCTTAGCGGGGGCTTCGGTCGATAGGACGGAGATGGCGAACTCTGCAAAACAGGTTTCTGTGGGGTTGTTTTCACATACCCAAGATTTTTAGATCACCGGAGCAGCCGTATGGGCGAGAAGCAGGCGTGTTCTTCGTGGAAGCCCCGTGTTCAAACGTGAAGAACGCGCACCGGGCTCGTCCCGACTTGCAAGCTTGGCTGCGCGCGACGGGTAGGTTGCCGTATGGACGAACACGTGACGGCTTCTTGGCTTTCTAAGGAACTCGGCGCTCGGTGTTACGTCTCACATCTATCTATTCCGATAATGTATATCCGATGATACCGTGCCTTAATTGTTGTGATCACGCTGAACGGGTCGGTCTGGAGACCCGATGTCCTTCAACGATCCTCGAGGTCCGACTCCTTCCCCTCAACGCGCAATGCTTTCGAGCGCAACTTCTTTCCTAGACTAAAGCATCGCCACCATAATACATAACTCATAGACAACATGCACGACAATCAAGCGGACGAGTCTGGGAAAGAACGTGGGGTAGTAGCTCCTTTCTCAGGAACATTTCAAGTGATTCATCGTCTAAATCCGTAACGTTCGCACAGCAGCGGCTCTCAGGTAGAAGCTCTCAGCAATCTCCGTGATCTGGACCGCAAATGGCGAGTGGTGGCTTCGTCTAACTTCTTCGCTGACGGAGTGATGACCTCTCTGACGCTTCGTTTGCACGCTGCAAACTTAACTCTCGAGTCTGTTCGAATTCTGGGTGGCTGACTTCGCCAAGGGCCCTCTCCCCCAAGCTCTCGGGGGCGCTTAACGGCCCAAACCTAGGTATGGCCGGAGAATACGGAGGAGGAGGTGTGTATGGTGGAAGGGGTGTCCGGGCGATAGGTGCAGGGGAGTGGCTGGCCGGGATGGTTACCGGTGGGATTCCTCCTGTATGCTGCCCCCCCTGCTGAGAAAGGGGAGGATCGTCTTGGCCTATCTTTAACCTCAGAGGCCAACATCGTAGTAACGCCTTTACGATGCTCATAAGGCCTCGAACTCGTCGTCCCGCTCTATTAGGGTCTGCGCCTTCCTGTATCGGGTGCCCATCTCCTCCAGTATCACCACTCGGCGGAGCTGTTTGTTGAAAACTCGCCAAATGAAGAGACCGCGTGACTGGAGAAGCCACATGAGATAAGTGGTGAGCTGGTGAGTTTGACATCGTAGGGCAGATACGTGGGTAGGCAACTTAGAGAGGGGTGCGAAGGCCTTTGGGAGACGAGTTTGGGTGGCAAGGGGTGGCCGACGATGCAAAACACTTGAAGATCCCTTTGCTTTTATCTTGGTTCTCAGTCTGGCGCAGTTTGGCAGTCGAGCGATCTTCCCGATGCTGATTGTTGCGTGCCTGTCGTTCGCCCGGCGGTCTGCGACCCGCCACCAGGCAACCGGAGAAGATGTTTACAACCGTCGTTTTGTTTTAAAATCTCACGTTTTACCTGTGGCCTTGATTGGGCAAGGGGAGGGGGGGAACTCGATGCGAGGTTAACAACAGAGTGCTGTTGCAGGGAGGAACTTGCATACTGTCAATGCGTTGACTGCCTTACCGCGACAGAGATGAGGCTACCCCTACGGCTGTGTGTTGGAACCATGGTTAGTCCGAACTTAGTTGGGCGAGAAGACTGAACATATGTGCTAGCGACTGGCGCATCATTAATTTGGAGTCGGTCCCTGTCCAGTTTGCACTTCGGGCACGCGTACGACGCCCGCCCGAATGACCGGGACTGTTCAAGGCCTTTAGTAGTTTCCCCAATGTTATACAGTCGAACCAAAACGCGATGCTATTACTAGTGCTCTTCGAGAACATGGCTTAAGGGTTTCCTGCAATTGCTCGTCAGAAATCGAGGGGAGGGGGTGAGAGGGTTGGCGCATTCCCTTCAGCGTGGACGTGTTCGTGGGCCTGTCGCCCGCCGACTTCATTGTTGGTCTCACCCCACTTTCAATTTACCCGTCTCCTCACACGACTGTATGGCCCCAGCTAGCGCGGGTTACCCTGATTGCCCTTCAATGGAGCACAGATATCTTAGATTTTTCATTTGGGGGTCGATTGATCTCCTGCGTGCGGATGACATGAGGTAAGTACGCTCCGCTCCCAGGCTCGGGGAGTCACGCCACTGCCACCAAGCCCTACCCTCAAACCTCCCCTGGTGCAGAGACTGGGAGCTCCGTGAGTTCGGGGCTGGCGGTTTGAAAATATGTATCTGGATCTCACCAGATATCCCGAGCGATTAGACCGTTCTCCAACGCTTTCGCGAATGAAACATGTGAAGCAGGAAACCTACTCACGAACAGAGGCATACTTCAGTGATACACTGCTCGATATTGACGTATACCAGGCTGGTGTTGAGATATTGTAGGCACGAGGCTGAGTTTCGCCGTGAGAGCAAATGCGTTCGGATCGGGGGGGGGGATGCACTCTGTTTCAGATTTAAAGACTAAAACAAATCCATACCCATGGCGACAGCCGTACTGATTCGGCGATGAAAGATGTTATGCTAGCCTTTGGTTCGTCGATCGTAGTACACTATTCCCAAAAGAGCAGGACAAAATACAGGGCGCCAAGCTGGCCATGGATTGCGATGGCACGTGCACAAGCCACACGGGCAGAAGACAGACCTGAGGCTTGTATGACAAATATAGTAGACGCCAAGGTCATCCCCAGAGTCTCACCTCAAGATCATGCATCGATATGGTCCAGATCCGGATCTTGGCTTTAACCCCATGCAGCCTCCCTCCAGAGCGAGGGCAAACGCGAAGTAGTCCCACGTGGTTTAGGCAACGCGGTCGTGTCACTGTCTGCAGGTGCTCTCTGGTGTCCCGTTGAACTTCATGATGAGCAGCAAGCCGGGTTGTCGATTTGTCGTGGTGGATACACGACTTCGATCAGCAATCATTGATAGCGGGCATCATGATGGCAGACGTACGCTAATCAGTTGAGAGTTCGAGCTCACCAGTCGCTTTCATCTCTTCTCGTCCACTCGTCGCCTTTGATTAAACACGTTAGCAACCCGGCTTACATGCTTTCCCCGCACTTTGTGTCCCTGACACAGAGTGCGATTATCCCCTGCCCATGCGCATCCGAGGGAGTCAAAGACCACGATACGGGACACTGCTCGCAAAAGATCAGTTATATATCGAATCAAGCGACACGCGCTAAGGTCTATTCTATTCCCTCGGCGTGAAGCTTACCGGTTTGAATGAATCAGGGCGTGTCTTCCGTTCTGAAACGACATTTATGGATCCTGAGAGTAGGTTTGGTTTCAGTAATCAAAAGTCCCAGGTAGAGACCTGGACGAAGATCTCTGGCATGACCCTATCAAGCGTAGGGACCAGTCTCCAATGCATGAACAGTAAGAGGCCGAGAATCTATGCTAACTTATAGGACTGAAGCCTCAGGAGCGTAAACCACCAAGGGAGGAAGTTCGCTGACTTACGTGTGCTGATGAAGATCGCTCTCTAGGGCTCTTTTCGACACATTCAAGGGACTCGGTCGCTGGGCAATCAGCGAATCGATAGAGTCGGAGATGGTGTCCTCAGGCATTGCTTAGTCCCACGGTTTGCATTCAATCCTCTTCCCCGCCTCGCTTTCCCGGAAACCGGCATTCGGTCTCCTGACCTATCCAGTGCGCTAGACAGGTACACGATTTAGTTGCCGCTATCTAGATACTTTCATTTGTGGATATTGTCAACTTGAACCCTAGTACCAATGACAAGTGCGGCGCTTTGCAAACCCAAAGCAAGCATCGTTGCAAATAGCGGTCGTGCAGGACGCCTCTCCTTCCTAAAACAAAAATATAGATGGGAATCCTCAACTTGCCGTCGGTAAACATCTAGGTTTCTTCACCTGAACACCTCCGGTCAATTGGACGATCGAATGGTTATATACAGAGAATAATGCTACGTCCTTATGGAATACTCGCGTTTGGGGCGAGTCATTATCAATTGATGCCTATTCGTTGCGGTGGCAAACAGCAGGGTAACGCAAGGCCTTCGATCAGGATTCAGATGGGATGTATTAGCGCGCTGAGCGTCCATGCGTTCGAAATCGGCAGCGGTCCAATACGTATACATCTAGCTATTAAGAAAGGTAGTTCCTGACGTGAAGAAACGACCCCTTGGCTCCCTTGGAACGCTCTTAATGGAGTTTCGTCTGTGCTGGCCGCACTGCTGCAACCCCCCTCCCACACGAGAACCTATCGCACTCCGACCCCTCTGCCAGACCGAAATCTCCCTATCATAAGGCCTACAACACGGACAACATATAAAAATCTAAAGAAGAGACTTCGTGAAAAAACCTGAGTGACTAGTTGGAGTCTCGGTAACTAATTATTTCAAACAGTTCATCGTTCTACTCCGGCGGCGAAACCGTGACTCCGTCCGACCACACGTCAGCACCACCTCAGGCAACCCTTCTGATGCTCCATATGACCCGAACAGCAAGAAAAATAAACCAAGCATCTGAGTTCGACTTCTCTGCTGACGGGCCGTGAACCTTGTTGCTCCCCCTCAAACTCTCGATTTAACTGCGACTGGCTAAACCGGACAGTTTTAGTGGCTGGCTAGCGCTTCGCCACAAACCTTCATCCCCCGAACTCCTCGGCCCGCCATGCATTTTCAACACCAGTGGTCATTGAGTATACGGGGGTGGAGGCGAATACTGTGGTAAGGGTGTCTCGCGATCGACTCTTGCGACAGTCGCATGGGTGTGGTTGATTCGCACCCGGATTTCGGGTGGTCGGCGCCTCTCCTGTTGAGCAGAGGGGGGACTGTCTTGACTTATCCTTCCTATCCTCAGAGGCCAGCATCGCAACAACGACTTTACGGCGTTGATTAGGCCTCGGACTCGTCTCCCCCTTTGGTAGACCTCTTGTCCGTCTTCGAGCGGATGCCCGTCGTCTCCCATAGTGCGGTCATTCGGTGAAGTTCCCAAGAATGAAGACGCTTGGTACGAATCTGACATAGGTTCAGAACGTACCACTGTTGGAGAGGCGTGATGATACTGGTGAGCTGAAAAGGTGGACATCTCTGATTGGGGGTGCTGGGAAGCGGGATTGGAGCAGGGAGGCAGGCCTTGGGAGGAGTGTTAGGAATCGCAGACGGCCTTCCTATCCTGAGCAATTGCTTGCTCCTTTAATACCTATTTTTCGGTATATCGCAAGCTGACGGTCTAAGGAATATCCGCTCAACTCGTTTAGGCAGGTGCCTGGGTGGCGACCGACACCTGTTCCCCACGCTGGTCAAAGATCCGCCGCGCCAGCAGCAAAAGTGGCCTTTTCCATATGTTTTCCTAAACGGTTTTCTCTGCGTTTCATCAGAAGCTGGCGGATTTGCTGGTCGATCGGAGGCTATAGCAGAGACCATAGCAGCAGTGTGTTGCTCCGAGGATTGCTTGGTTCGGGGCTGATGCCTAAGACTCGGACCTGCCGCAGATGAGATACAACTACTTCTCACCTCTGTGCTGGAGATCTGGTACCAGGGTTCGGGCGGACGTTCGCATGTTTGGCCTCTGTGGACATGTCGGCAGTATGGGGTACTACATTAAAGGTTTGCATCCGCAGCTTCCACCGAATACATCGAAGGCACGCCTTACATGCCCGCCAAAATAGATACGGACAGGGTCGGTGGTGTTTGTAGCGAACGTTCAATGCTACATCATGCACCCTGCTTGATGGTGGGCTATGTAGCTCCGGCTGAAATGAAAACACATCTGGAGGGTTACGCTTGACGTCCGGCACAGGCTTCCATTCTGCTGGATTAAGACAGGGGTTTTCTGTCCTTTTGAGAGAGATGGAGGGGGCTTTCCTCGTGCGCTCCCCAGATCCCCGGCACGTGTATACGTCTGTATCGCCCAGAGACCCGTATTAATTTCACCTCTCATCTGGTGACCAATTTACGTTTTTTCGTAAGACCTCCTATGGCCGGTTATGTCAAGGTGTTGCGGACAGGCATCTCGGTGCGCTAGAACGCATCTGGTGATCTAAGGGTCGCCCGTCCGGCACTCAGGCTCCACTCCATGATATGTCGTCGAAGCCCTCTTCTCCCTTAGTCTCAGGAAAGTCATTCTCGGTAGCAATGAACAACCGTATGCGTGGCCCTTAGGACACCGGTCTGGGAATTTCAAATTCAGAACACTGTTTACTAAATATAACCGTATTAGGTCGGGTTAGCTACGCTGTTGCACTTCCAGAGCTCTCAAACGCCCTTCGGAGGTCCACAGCTGAAGAAGCCATCTAGACGAGCAAACCTTCCTATTGGTAAGTCCATGGTTTAGTGGCATGGGCGTTAAGTTTGTACGTACAAAGTTGAAAGGCCTGAGTGAGAGAAAACTTAGGTTCAGCTGCGAATCGAGCTGAGCCCCATTGGAGAGAGAGCGGGGATGGGGGGTCTTTGTCGCTTCAGATGTGAAACATATCCAAGGTAACTAAATAGCTTCATCGTCATGAAACAAGTGCCCATCCTTTGCGGTATAGACTTGAAGATATGAGAAGCCGCGTCGCGATGATCGGAAATAGCGACACGTGCCACTAAGCCCCTGGTAGGCCCTTCCAGATTAACGAGTCTTCTATCTTGAACACACAGATCCCCACTCGTCGTAATCTCATCAAGAACTCATGTATCGATGCAGTGGAGGAAACTGAACGAGCCCGAGTGCGCAGGATCTCGGAGCGACATGCCCTACAGTGAAAGTACGGTCACCAAGAGCACACTGACAGGAAATCCTCCAAGGTGATCACAGGGAGTTAAGACTCGAGAGATAAGACCATAATATCGTCTTTGCTAGCATCTCGCGCGCCTCCCTCGTCTTTGTGCATCGCGGCAGGCACCCAGGGTTCGCTGTTTGCTGGTGTGGCGGGTGCACCTCTCGGTGTTCGTCCATAGCCGACGAGGATCAGTCCGCATTTCAATCCCGTGTAATTGCTTTCCTGTTCGCCACCCTTCCCCGTCTTGAACTCCTTCACCCGAACAGCTCTCCACTTACACCAGTGTTTCTCTCATGTCGTTCAACGCCCTCGTTTCTGGCGCTGATTGCGGTCCGGTCAACGCGCTCTCCCAGATGGTCAAGCATACCGAGGCTGACCGCTCGTTACAGAAGGTAAATAGGTTACCAAATCAGACAGCATGCAGAACTGACCATTCAACTCGTATGGCACTCAGGATCGCGTCGGGCCATCTGCTTCTGGATCCAGGGTAAGGACGCTCTCCTAGAATGTCGTCTAGACTGGCCGCTGACTGAGGCGGGGTCTGAACAGCTCCAGCATCTCCCCACCACCACTGCAGGTGCTCCCAATGCGGCAGACGTCGCCATGGCCCGCCAGTTCTTCGACGGGCAGGCAACCGCTCCGATGCCCCTCCAACACGGGCTGCCGTTTGCCGCGCCTGTCATGCGTGCCCCGATCGATGCCATGCAAAGAGGTGCTTCCCCTCGGCTCGGCACCCCCGTCGAAACGGGAAACGCCGCTCTTCAAGACGCCTGGGCTAGAGGAGCCGCTCCGGCTCCCAATGCTTTGGCGGAAGCCTGGAACCGCGGTGGTTCCTCGTCGCAAGCACCTGTCGCTGCAGACCTTGGTCAGGTGCGTCTGGGAGCGCCCAGCATGCCCTTGGGGATGGGGATGTACGGTGAGTTCTGTCTCCGCATACTTGCGCTTTCAATTTCTGATCCCGATCCGAAGGCGGTTTTGCGGGACCGCGGATGATGCCGATGTATTCTTCCTTGAACGCGGTCCAGACCAGCCACCAACCTCAACTCGATTGGGATCAAGAATTTTCCAAAGTGTCTGAGGCGGATGTAAAAGGGAAAGGAAAAGCTAAGGCCGACCTCGACGACCTGGAGGAGAGATTTAAGGCTCTGGTCGCGCGGGACGAGGCTCAGCGGCTCGCCGAGACCGAGGGACATCCAGATTATATGCGTGATTTTGAGAAGTAAGGGTTCCCCCGTTGCCGGAATATTCCAAATTACGTGACTTCGGCGATTGACTGAGTTTTGTCTAGGATCTGGAACCAGAGTCTTCATGCACCTTCAAAGGACATGGAAGAAATCGCCAAGTGGGAGTCAGACTACCAACAGGTTCTTCAAGCTCACCGCGAGGAAATCGAGGGTTTACGTCACGCGGATTTTGACTATGGTGCAGACATCCAGCGGGCTTGGGAGCAGCGTTATGGTCGAGGGCTCACTTCAGACATGACTGAGAAGGCGGATGAAGACCGACCGTTCTTCGACCCTCTTGGGATCCCAAATCTCCCCGAGTACGCGTTTGGTAAGTCCAGATTAGTCGTACCTCGTCGTCCATAAGCGTTTATTCACTCGGACATTCCTCATCACGCAGAACAAAATAACCCTAACTTGGCCGCTCCTCAAGGAACTCTCCTCGCTAAAGCCAAGGAATATCTCGCTAACAATGGCTCGTTGTCGGAAGCTGCTTTGATGCTTGAGGCTGCAATTCAGAAAGGCGAATTGGGTGAAGGAGGATACGAGACGTGGATTCTGCTTGGTGAAACCCGGAGCATGGATGAACGGGAAGATCTTGGTCTCTTAGCCCTAAGGCAAGGCGTGAAGATCGCTAAGGAAGCTGGTGTCGTGGGCCCAGGCATGCTGGTATGTTTTCAACTCTCTTATACATATATAGATCCGTCAACTAATTTCGACTCGCATAGTCGCTGGCTGTTTCTTACACTAACGAGTCCTATGAGACTGCCGCCAACAATATTCTCCGAGATTGGCTTCTCGCCAAATATCCCGATGCTCCCATGGTGCAGATCAAATCGCCTTGGCACGCCCGCGAGGTCATCACGAATGCCTTCTTGTCGGTTGCTCAAAGGTTACATGCGGAAGGGAAGAGTGATCCAGACGTTCAAGTGGGCCTCGGTATTTTGTACTACACCGAGAACGCATATGACAAGGCAAAGGATTGCTTCGAAAGTGCAGTTTGGGCACGGCCTGACGTGAGTCCAAGCTGCTCTGTGAGTATCGCGGTATCTAATCTCTCTCCTACAATCTAGGATTACCTACTCTGGAACAGGCTTGGATCGTGCCTTTCAAATGGGTCTAAACCAGAGGAAGCTCTCAACGTGTATCGCGAGGCACTTCGCCTTCGTCCTACATACACCCGTGCTATCTTTAACGTTGGTGTAGCCTGTGCGTACATTGTACAGTCCTGGGCGAAAATCTCTATTCTCGGTCGCTGACATGTTTAATCGTCCCTAGGCCTCAACATCGGCGCGTATAAAGAAGCGGCTGAGCACTTCCTCTCGGCACTTTCGAGTCAGAGAACCTCTAGCGGTGGAGTCCCTCCGCCAGACTTGAACGCAAACAGGAGCGAGCAGCTTTGGAAGACGTTGAGAAAGGCCTTTGAAGCAATGGTAGGTTTCTTTATTTTATTCTAGCTGTTACGCTTGACGTTGACGCATGGTTGCTTCGGGTAGAATCGGGAAGATCTCGTCGACTTAACAAATAAAGGAGACGTTGAAGTATTTAGATCCCATGGTTTTGATTTTTAGTTACGTGGAAGCCTGTTAGCTCCGTAGAAGAGACGTCGAAATGCTGAAACTTAATTCGATGAGCGAGGCCTTGGGGTCCTGGTCGGTGTTTGGACGGAGCTAACGGATGTATTGACCCAATCTTTCAACCTCGCCCAACACCGTCACAATCTCCTTTTCCAACAATGCTTGCAGTTCGAAAACTGCTCAACAGGTCCCAAGCGGATTTAATGTTAAGAATGGTCGTGCACGGACCACAGTCGATAGAAGGTCACGTTTCGTCAATGTGATCAAAAACTCTCAAAAAAGGCAAATTTGGGCACCTCCGTGCGGTCATGACGGTGGTGCAGGAGCGGCTATCGAAGATTTCCGCACCACTTATATAACTAACGTCCTCGTTCAGCTCCAGTGGTCTTGTGTCCTCACGTCCCTCTCCACCATGAGCAACAGCATGGATAACCGAAAAACCCCTTGCCGGTTTCATCAAAGTGGAGGTTGTCGATACGGAGAAAGCTGCAGATTCCTTCATATTGGGCCCCCTGGAGCTGCTGGGTTCGCCCGTGGCCGAGGGCGGGGCGCATTTTCCTCTCCACACACCCCTCGCACCGTTGGGCCAAACCCTCCATCAGACTCGTCACCCACGTCGCGACCCCATAACGCCTGCCAAGCGTTTTGGGACACAGGAGAGTGCCCTTGGGGTTTCGAATGCCGCCGTAAACATATTTCATCTTCAACCACGGAAGGAACCGACCACGCCACAGATGCTAGCCGGTCAACCCACGCCAGCCCAAATTCATCGACTGCCCAACCCCATGTCAATCAGATCGTCAGCCCTGCAGAAGTGCATAACTTCCTCGGCACATGTCTGCACCCGAACTTTCAGTTTTCACGCCCGGCGGTGATGCAAAGATTTGTGGATGCTGTGGTCAGTGCATCCTCGACGAGCGCTAAATGGGTAAGTGGTCCATGCGCAACCGAAGTTCGTCGTGTACGGAATTCTTAATAGAAATATCCCCTTTCCAGACTCTCGCGGACACCCAGGTTAGGATCGTGGTCGTTCGTGATTTGGCTTTCCGACTGACAGTATTCACCATAGACCTTTCTCCATACTGTTACCGAGGTAATTCTCAGTCTTCTCGTTTTGCACTGAGTCTTATATATCGGTCGTGTAGCCTGGTGGAAGTGGTCTACTTCGCATTGGGGAGATTCTCCGTTACGAACAGGTCTCAACCGATTCCCGCCCAAGTTCACTCCACTTTCGGCAAGCCATTCCGCAAACCCTATCATTTCAAAGCGGCTATCTGCCGCTCCTCGCGGTAACTCTATAAAGTTGTTGATCGGTTGACAGTGACTGACATCACGCCCTGATGTTCGCTAGTATTTCGCTTCGGATTCGGTAATCCGTAGCACATATCATCACCATGTGAAGTACGTGGCGTTTGTCGCCTGTGAAACTAGTATTCATTGGGTTTTTAGTGCGCTCTACGGCCTGTTGGACGTCGACTTCGCTCGTGCTGCCTCCACCCTGACGAGATGCATGGACGATCTCATCATCAGCAAGTCATTCAAAACAACCCATTTGTCCGGCTCTTCCGCCTTCAAGACACTCACCTCCGTTCTTTACGAGTGCGTAAAGCGGGGATTTTTCCCTCTGCGCCGTCTGCTAATGCCGTTTACAGATATTGCACGCGATTCAAGACCGCAGTCAGTCGTCATCCCGAATTCAGCCCCCTCATTAAAAAACTTGGAGGCTGGTTCAAGGTCTGGTCCGAGGATATACAGAGCGCCAACCCCACTTTCAACGACACGTTAGCAACAGTCGATATCCGCAACCGTGAATTCACCATCAAGCAGCTTCGAAGGTCGCTCGAAACGCTTGAAGACGTGGTGAACCGTGCAGAAAGGGCTACCAGGCGCGTGGCGGAACGGCCAAAAGAACTTCATTCACGAAATATGGTGGAAGCTCAGCTGGCTTCGCTAATCAATCTCTCTCTCTCATACGAAGGTCCAGGGGAGTTAAGAGAGGATGGTCCTCGCCACGACAACGACTTTGAGAGCATTGCGGACATCAGGATCGCACCCACCCACGATGAACTCTGCTCGCCTCTCGCCCCCTTCCTCCCCGCAAATTTCCCTGGCGCTCCTCATCATCTTCCACCCCAAAGTATGGAACGCTTGCTAGATATCCAATTCCGTTTGCTGCGAGAAGAGTTACTGTGAGTTTTGCTAGTTTGGACTGCTGATATTTTTCTGACTGACATTGCGATGTCCTAGAGCACCAATCCGATCCTCAATAACCCAAGTTCTAGATGATCTTCGCCAACCCCCTGGAACCGTGACCCGACTTCAAGATCTACTCTCCCGCGGCGGCGGACTCTACAAATCGCTTGACGGACATTCTCCTACTTTCACGGTGTACGCCGAAGTCCGCGCGGAGAAGTTGGAATGTGACCTCAGGAGAGG
>WSUI01000785.1:0-16279 GCA_019633595.1 Tulasnella sp. UAMH 9824
GCTTGGGGCGCCAATGGGCCAACCCTGCTCGGTGATTCATGCCAATACGGTGGGTTATCAACTGGTAAAACAAAATAACACGTCATAAAACCCCCCCCCCCCCAAGTCTCAGTAATTGGGCAGATCTGCCCGGCCCGCGACCCCCCAGCTTTCCGCCAATGTCGGGTTTCGGAGAATTTTACTTCCACGTCGCCCATCCTATGCTGCTCATACCTCTCATCCCATGCAATCATCCCTCAGACAGCCTCCAGCCCACTTGAACGCGGGACAAATTCCCGCTTCTCTGCGGCCTATTTTCCATGGTACTCTGTCGACGCTTCCACTCAGCTTGTCAGAGTAGAGTTTGGCCCTGCCTGTCTCATCAGAAACATTACCATGCGCAGAGATTTGACCCTTTGCAGCCCTCCAGCTTCCCAAAACACGCCATATACTTACACGCTCCCCCTCTTTCCACAGGCAACCTTCGATGTTTTCCAACTTGAAACGTTCTTCTTTTCTTCAACCGACCCCACGAATACACATGCCACGACCCAATACTCAGTCTTGTTTTCGCTATCAAATCCGAGCCAGTTTGCATCGTGCAACGACCCTTCATCTCATCATCCGCATCTTTCCATAGATACCATATACGACGAATGGCCTCTCGCGCCACGGGTCCTGCTGACGGTACCACCTTCTCCTGGACTCTGTGCCTGGAGCACCTACCTGATGCAGATTCACCTCATGTCTCTCGCCCTGTAACTGCACAGCTGGATATTTAGCTTTCTTCTCAAGTACCTACGTAGTCGATGCATTCCCACAAAACCACAATCTATCTAGGTCATTTGCGCTCGTCGAGTCCTGGATCACGTTCTCGGAGAGTGGCGATTTGGCAGTGCCAGTTCCTCGTGCTACCCTCGCCGACTACCACTCTCATCTTGCCGACTTCTTCTCCGACTTCTTGGGTATAACGAACACGAATCTATCGCTTCCATGTCTGCATTTCCTGTTTTGCATTTCAGCTTGACAATCTACTCGGCGAAGGCCGCGCCGTTCGCCCAACGCCTTGATCAATGAAGTCAGCCTTGCCTAGCTTGCGGCCTTTCGCGCTGTTGAACGCTTTAGACCTCAAAACACCTGCGTCGACGCGGTCTTGTCACAGTCGACCTGCTCGTTCACTGGTTTCGAAATGGCGTTCACCAAAACCCAAAGCCGCTCTCACCAGGGGTTCTCAGGGCAAAGATCGACCGCGCTTGATAGCGGAGGTTCAAATACGGAACCACGGGAGCCAGGTTCCGAAGCCTTGTTCGGCCTCAAGTAACAGCACGAGGTACATCATGTCTGATCAATGATCCTCATGAGCCAGCCCATCAAATGGAGGCGCAGTCATTCAGGTTGTTTGTTAACCTCATTCCTCATCCGGGTCCCGGCCCGGCTCTCCGAAACACAATGTCTCAATTTCTAATGATGGCATGCGGCTCATGCGTCGTCTATTTGGTGCTCGTAATATGTAAATGGGACGTAATTCGTTACAAAGGACTATTCCAAGATAAGTGGCCACACCGGCCAACGTTAAAGACGAAGATTATTCAAAGAAATAACAAATGTAAATCGATCGACCTCTCGCGCGCTCACAACCGCTCGCCACGGCCAATAGTAGTAACCCTGAAACCGATCTGCCTCAACGCATCAGCGTTAACGAGGAGCCGACCGTCGAAGACGAACGCAGGCTTGGACATCTTCTCGTAAACGGTGTTCCAATCGATTTGCTGGAATTCCTTCCACTCGGTGGCGATGACGACGGCCTCGGCTGCCTCGCAGGCTTCGAGAGCGGACTTGTAGATGGTGACAGATTTCTTGACTGCGACGAGATGGAGTATATTAGCCAGCCAGTCTCAATCACCCAAGCCCTTCAGAACACATACTCTGCTCGAGGGGAGTCGTGGGTAGGGCCTCCTGCAGGTCAATCCAGATTTGGCTTTCCTCGACCTTGGGGTCGTAAATGGCAACTCGAGCTCTCTCGGAGAGGAAGTCACGGATGAGAGTGATCGAGGCCGATTCACGGGTGTCGCCGGTGTCGGCCTTGAAGGCGAATCCGAGGACAGCGATGCGCTATGTACACAAGGAATGTTTTAGATCTTCCGGTATCAATCAGGTCGAACGGTTCTTCATACCTTGCCCGTGATGGTGTTGAAGAGGGTGTCGACAACACGCTTCGAGAAGCGACGCTTTTGATATTCGTTCATCTCAACTACTTGCCTCCAGTAAGCTGCAACCTCAGGGAGATGCAAGCTTTCGGAAAGGTAGACGAGGTTAAGAATATCCTTTTGGAAGCAGCTTCCACCGAAGCCGACCGAAGCGCGAAGGAACTTGGGACCCATACGCGTGTCCTTGCCGACGGCGTGGGCAACTTCGTCAATGTTGGCACCAGTGGCCTCACAGATAGCCGAAAGTGCGTTGATCGATGAGATACGCTGGGCAAGCATGGCGTTGGCTGCCAACTTGGAGAGTTCCGACGACCAGAGGCCAACCGTCAAGATCCGCTCGCGACTGCGCCACAAGAATTTTGTTAGATGATGTGCATGCAATTTAGATTACGAACTTATCACTCACGGAACCCAGTTGGCGTACACGGATGAAAGGGCTGCACAAGCGTCCTTGCCCTCCGGAGTTTGGAGAGATCCGATGAGAACACGGTCGGGACTGAACAGATCGTCGATAGCAGTGCCTTCCGCGAGGAACTCGGGGTTGGAAAGAATGTCGAAGCGAGTACCGGGCTTGGAGTTGGCTTCAAGAATGGTACGCATGGACTCGGCGGTCCTGCAAGGCACGGTGGACTTTTCGACGACAATCTTGTTGGATGTTGCGATAGCGGCGATACGACGAGTGGCAAGCTCAACATAGCTGCAAGGGTAATTCATGGAGACACAGTCAGTTTCGCATGCTTCCCCAAAGGATTGGGCACCTCAGGGCGATGGGCAAACTAAAAAGACGCACTTGAGATCAGCGGCAAAGCCAGCACCAACACCGCTCTTCTTGGTTGGCGTGTTGACAGACACGAAGATAAGATCGGCCTCTCGGATACCCTTATCGACATCGGTGGAGAAGAAGAGGTTGCGGCCGCGAGCCTCCTTGACGACTTCGAGCAAGCCGGGTTCATAGATCGGTAAGTTGTAGTCTTCCGAGTTCCAAGCATCGACACGAGCTTGGTTAAGGTCGACAATAGTGACTTGGATCTGAGGGCACTTGAGGGCTATGACGGCGCAGGTTGGGCCGCCGACGTAGCCTGTAAAAACGCGTCGGTGAGTTGGGCGATTGTGATTTGACGCGACGTGGACGTGTACTCACCAGCACCAATGCAGCAGATCTTCTTGACTTCGATGGGTGCCATGAGAGAGGTAGTGGTGAGAGGGGATGAAATGGATCAAGTAGATGAGGGAGAATGAAAGGTTGGTTGGTGTTTCTGAGAGGTCGAGGGTTGGAGGGGGTTTATATCGTCCAGATCGAGAGGCTTAGCCCGGTTTGAACCAAGATCACCGATAAGTCCGTCGACACCGCTCACGGCCATCCTCGACGGTCCCCACTGCGGCATCATTTCTAAAACCGATAGTAAATTCTGCATCGCCACAGATAATCGTCTAACGAGAACCCTGAGAACATGGCATCAACGGAACCGCCCCCCCGACCCCGTTACGGCGTCATTTCACGCTGGACACAAACCCTCGGGCGACGAATTCCGCATTTGGTAAATTGGCAGACCGACATGTCCGCGCCTCTCGCGGGGGCGTCAATCACAGCTTTCCCTTGGCGGTACGACATCCGATCGAACGTTTATTTTCGGTTCATCACCCGCGCCCGACGGCTTTGGCGCCCGCGGGTACGAGAATTCTTGGCCTACGTTACGTTACGTCTTTGATTCGTGGAATCCAAGCGCCAACAATGTCCAAGACCATCCTGGCGGCAATCACGTTTCCTTGTCGTTGGCAAGAGCTAAGAAGACTCATCATCAGCAGGTACACAGCATCATAGCGCTCCCTGCGTTCGTCAGGCCTTGTTACTCCGACGCCTCTGCATTCAATCCCGAGTCACCGCTATGGCGTTCTCGAATATCTAGAACGAATCTCCCTCGTGGAATGATCCATCCATCACCTTTTGAGATTCTGGTCTGGATGTGTGTATTTTATTGCGACTCGCCAGCTCATAGAAGCACATTGTTTCGACGGGGTGATCGGCACCCCACTGCCGGGAGTCGGCCGGGCCGCCAGACACTTGTGCCGCCAGACCGCTATGTCATACCCGCGGCTCTGTACCTGTTCTTGCCAACGACCAAGACAACTACGAAATGTCCTCCACAAGGCCCATGAAAGTTTCTGTGCTCGGGTGAGTACCATCTCGGGATGGTCCTGTTCCTAGCTAACATTCAACGCGTATTGTGGTTGGATCCATCAGAATGGGCATGAGGGCTACAGTCTTCCATGTCCCCTTCGTAGGCCTGACTCGGCTTACCACTAAATATCTAATTTCCTGAAGATACTCTCTACATACAGATCAAAACACTTTCCAACCTATTCGAGCTCCACTCTATTCTGGAAAGGTCGGCAACAGCTACGAAATCGGAAGCCAGATCCCGATATGGCAGCGAGATCAAGGTGGTCACAACCATTGACGAAATTTTGAACGACCCGGAAGTTCAGTGTGTGGTTGTGGGAACACCGAACTCTACACACTACGGATTCGCTAAAGTAAGCTGAATTCCTGTCGCTGAAAGAAGACCTGCCGCTGATGACTGCAACAGTCGATTTTACAAGCGGGGAAGCACGTCATTATTGAGAAGCCGTTGACTCCCAGCGTCACCGAAGCCAACGAACTCATCCAAATTGCCAAATCGCATTCTCCCCCGCTCGTTATCGCTACCTACCAGAACCGCAGGTTCGACAGCGACTTTCTTACGCTATCCAGACTTATATTCAAGGGCGCTTTGGGTAACATCTCGTCCTTTGAGACGAGGTATGATCGTTGGCGGCCGCAGCTTAAAGGTGGAACATGGAAAGAACAAGCGGGGAAAGGGCAAGGCGTGTTGTACGATCTCGGTTCTCACCTCGTGAGCGTTCTTCTCTAGTTGCGATCCCACTGAGCGCTAAACGATTTCTGGGAGTTAGATCGACCAAGTTCTCGTCCTATTTGGTATACCGAACCGAATTTTTGGCCAGGTTTACAACTCCCGGAAGCTAGGGCCAGATGATTTTGACGACGCGTTCTTCGGCACGTTCTTCTACGATAACGTGCCAGGCTCGAACATCCCGCTCGTGGTCCACTTGCATGGCAGTCCTTTGAGCGCGGTGGAGCCCCAACTCCGATATTCCGTATGTAGCGCGCAGCGGTGAAGGTGCAGCTGAAAGGACTAAGCGACTCGCCAACTCAATAGGTGAAAGGAACAGAAGGGTCATTTGTCAAGTACGGGATCGACCCCCAAGAAGATCAGTTAAAACTCGACCCACCAATGCCCACCGGTGATCCAGCTTTTGGTGTGGGTGAGTTAATCCGGAAGAATCACTCACTTTATCAGATCTCTGACTTTCTGAGTTTGTTCCAGAGGCGGAACAGCTGGCTGGCGTTCTAACATCGGTTCAATCGGACGGTACATTGAAATCCGAACGCATTACTTCGGAGCTCGGACGATAGTGAGTGTGCTCCTGACATGTTTGCTGCACATATTCCTCATCACAGCTTCTGCCAAGTCTTTCTTGGTATGAAAATGTAGGCGAAGCTCTCCAAGCCAGTGATCCATCGAAGCTTTATGTAAAGGTAAGCCAATCGACTGACTATCTTGGGGATGTGAGGCTGATCGTGTTGATCAGCCCGAACAAGCTTGTGAGGTAATTCGAATGGTTGAGCTGATTTACGAGAGCTCTCGAGGCGGAAAGGTCGTCCAGGTTCCGAAGGCTTAGCGGGAGTGTAGGTTTACGCGATCGCTTTGTTTGTAAAACATCAGAGTCCATAAATACAACATGAATAAAATAACATCGGCGTTATGATGAAATATTTGTGAGTGCTCGATGACGGCGATAAGGATGGAAGATAAACGATATCCGGAGTGGGCTAAATCGAGGTCTCCGGAATAACAAAAGGACCATTGATGAGAAGCAACCCGCCACCGACCATCTGCCTCGAGTGATGCTGAAGAAGGTCGACCACCTGGTTTGCATGCGATGCTGTTGCTCTGTGCGGGTACTGACGATGGCTTGTTCCTCTGCTACGCCGCCTTCGAAATAGGCCAACCGTATACTTGAGGCCAACAACAGTCTCCGATTCGTCTTTTGGACCCTCGGCACACACCAAAGCTATATGGTGTGCAGTATGCCTTCTGCGATATTCCATTTCCTTCTCACTGCTGAACACTGTTCAGAGTACCCGCTCATATCCCATCGTATTAAACTACGTCTTGGGCACACCATCAACGTTCCGATTCACGACCCGATGTTCGTCGTCTTTAACATACTTGTGAAGGTACATCGACAATTGAGCCAATGAACATTTGATCGCTAAGAATCATGTCCTCGATCTTTTGCTGATCAACAAAAGCTGACATCGCAGTTACACGTACAATCTACCAAAAGTATTTGTGGATTGACATAGGTCTTGAACTTGTATCATCCGCAACCAAGTCGTGCTCCATCCCAAGGTTTACATGCGATCTATGGGAATAGTTAAGAGTTAGGCTACCTTTTGGCTCTCCTAGCTGCCACGTAAGTAGCTATCTTATTCTGTTCCTGCTTGTTCGTGCTGGCAATGAACCCCTCGAGGTTGCTGTACAGTGTTGGCCACAATTGCCATCTCTGAACGTGCGTGGATGGTTGCGGCCTCGGAGGAAATTCCATCTACGACATCCCGAATTTGTGTTCCATTATGGCTCTGTTTGCTTCGAACCAGAATAGCCGCAACAACCACACTTCAGACTTAGGGGCAATGTCCACCTTGATCAAGAAATATGGCACAAACACCAGGGTCGTCTCCACGAGCAGGAATATCACGTTTTGCGACTCGGTCAACGCAATTTGCGACTAATTGACTTTGTATTTGTTAGGCCCCCTGCTATTCAACCCCTCTCCCCGCCCCATGACTTCCAGCTCTCGCCGAACTGTAATCGGTATCAGCATAGGTACCCGCATCAGGAAAATCGGTAGGTGTGGCGACAAAGACCCGGTGACGGAACCTAAGGTAGTATTGTGTATGACCGTTTCCTTCACTATGGTTTAATAGACCTGTGGCTTGGTTTTGCTGCAAGGGATAAGTCCAGGCGCTGGAGCTCAGGGTTTCTTAGTGCTTAGTTCTGCGCCGGGGTCAAGGCTGAGGTCCAAGGTGAAGAACTTAGTCCTGCTCGCATGGCTTATCCACACTCTCACAATCCCTAACCATTCAGCATACGCTGCACGCCAGACTCTGCCAGCGAGATGTATCGCACAGCGCGGTGATCGCGCGGCTCACGCGAGCGACGGGGGGCATTCCGACGCGACTAAGTTCGCTGACCGCTTTTCTGGCGCGAGTTCGCAAGTCAAGCGACACCCCAAGGAACTACACCAATAATGCCCGTTAAATTTAACTCTGTTTTATCTTTACTAATGGTGCTTGGCCCTCGACTGTGCTAGCTGAGTCCACATCCGGTTGCGGGTTCCCTCCGCTCGCGTGAGTTGAAAAGCAGCCTGTGCAACACTTTTCACTGCCGCCTTAAGTCTGCCTCCCCAATATCAACCTCTTCGACTATTTTTTATCAATATATATCATGCCAGGCCCTCCCCTTTGCGAATGATGGCCGCATCTAGTCAACGCCTCGGTGTGCTGGCTCCATTTAAGAGTACTCACGCCATTTGCAACTTTGGCTCGTGTCTCGCTGTCATTCAAACCAACCGGTTTATTATCAAGAACACCCTGGACCGTAGCCTCCAAAATTGTGCCTATTAAGTTCTTTGACAAGTCAGCGGAGGCAACATCCAGTCAGTGGATGAAGAAGGTTTGCCGTATCAGTAATGAATGACGTGGATGATGGCCGGACCGACAGGTTATCGACCGTAGAACATCATGGGTCACATAAATGATCGAGAGGTACACGCGCCGAGGAACCTCGTTGCCGTAGCTGTAGACTTTGAGTGGACGTAAGCGTAAGTGTCAGGCGGGACTTAGCCTAAAGTGTGGTTTCTCACGTCGATATACGGCCGAGGCGTTGGCTCGCCCCTGGACAAGTCTCTCACGATAAAACTAAGCTGCAGGTCTAGGAAACCTTTTCTAGTGAAGGAAACGGTCATAGTTGTGATACTACATCAGTAATAGAACTTGCGGGAATGAAACAGATACACTTACACCTATGGTTCGAGAGAAGATGGAGATGCTGGAGATGCTGGCGATTGGGTCAGAAAACGAAGGGTTGCGGTGGCGGGAGATGCAGAGTGATGACCACAGTAGCATAAAAACAAGTGTTATTCACTCACCCGTATATCCACCTAGGAGGTTTGGGCGACGACGATGGTCGAATTGAGTGTGAAGGGCCTCGACGTACGTTGAATGGTACGGTTGGGGTGGCGGCAAGAGACAGTATTGGAACCTAACATAGTATCATCGCATTAGTTATAAAACGGCGCGGCCTAAGTCGGGTTCACTTACAGTAATTTTCGTGTAGTCGAACGGTTGTAGAGGTTGCTGAGGAGGTCATAGAGGTTGTCAAAGGGTTCCTGTTGTCGTAGAGGTTGTCTAACGGTCGAGGAGGTTACCTAAGAGGCCATAGAATGTGGTCGTAGAGGCTGTAGAGGGTCTTAGAGACTGCTGAGGAGATCGTGGAAGTGGCGAGGCGGTCGTAGAGGTCACCGAAGTGTTCTCGTGGTTGTCAAAGGGTCGGTGACGTTGCCGAGGAGTTTGAGGGTGCTGGTGAACCGGTCGTGGGAGGTCGGCGTTTACTTATCTCAATATCATTGAGGTAGGTTCGAATGTCATAATGAGCCCTGGAGATAGACCGAAAAGGTTTTTAACATACGGCTGAGGTAGCGGAGACTCGAGAGGGGAGGTTAGCAGAACCTAACGTAGCAACATGACTTCAGTAATAAATTGGGACAGAGTAAGTCAAATAAACTTAAATCCATATCTTTAGAGTGAATCGTGATCGACGTGCGAAGGTGGGAGCCGAGCGCGACGGTAAAAGTAAGCCTGATTCGAACTAACAATAGAACTAGATGAATAATGACATAAGTCACTGACAAATGCAGTTTGAGTTGTTCCAAGACGTTGTGGTGTTGGCGAGAGGGGCAGTTGGGTATCGATGTGTGGAGGTGAAAGTCGTGGCTTCGAGAAAAAGAAGTCGTTTAAACGAGAATTCGAGAATTAGCAGCGATATCAGAGATCAAATGTTATATTTCACTTACCCGTTGTCTTTTGTATCCTCCATGGGCGTAAACGGCGATGCTGGGGATCGCATACCGAGATGAGAGTCGTGCAGTATGCAAAGGTAGTTCTCAACAAATTTCGAGAATTAGCGCTACAATAACCTAGAAAAGTGTACGTGATTTGCCTCTCACAGCTTCTTTCATTCATAGATGTGGCTATGATCGCGGTGGGCGTGCTCGGGGATCGACGCGCTGGGACGGTAGTCGTGGGTTCTGACAAAGGTGAGTAAGTAGAAATGTATACTTAAAATAGCACATACGGTCGTTCTTCGGTGACCCAGGTCGTTTACGATGACTTCATGATTTCCATTCGTCCACACATTTTGCGGCACTTAAAAACAGAGCCAAGTCAGAACCGCGTTCGTACCCGAAAGCGAACACTTTGAACTTACCCGACACAAGGGTACATGGTGCCCAGGTCGATTCCGATGACAGTCCCATAGGTCTCCTTGGACTCCACCAACATCTTCCTTCTTCATGCCGACGTCATTCGAACCCTGCTTAGCAGGCTTGAGGGTCTGTCTTTCGAATGAGGTTGTCGTCGAGTTCATTAAACTTGGCGCGTGTGCAGCCCTTGGGACAACGGTGTGGAGGACCTTCTGACTGAGGCAAGCCTCAGCGGCAACGAGGACCATGGCGGAGAGTTCTTCCGAGACTCCGAGTCTATGGCCGGAAAAAAGGTCAGTGACGTGCGAGATATCATAACTTGTAGGAGGGGAAACGACTTGTGGCTTGATGTTGAAACGCTTGCCTAATAAATTGCAGAGTTTGACTTCAGGTGAAAAAATGCGTGATTTCTTTCACTTTGGGCAAGCGGCCGAGAGACCGTGGCCTGACCCCTGGCGGGCCACCAACCTTGTCTCAAGGTTGGGAGGAGTTCCCTGATGCAACCCCCGCGCGACGCTCCCCGAATGTCTGTGGCCGCACCATTACCAACCGTGGGGCTAGGTCGACTGTAAGTATTGGCTCAAGCTTGATTTCCCGCAGGCGTGTATCCCTCCTTGTTGTCAATGAGAAATCAGGCAAGCTGATGACACAAGGTTCCCGAACAAACGACGTTGGTTCGACAGCGTAGTGGATTTCGTTCCCGCCCGGCCATGGCCACTAACGTGTTCCCACGGTTTGTTCGATCTGCACCACAACCAGAACTCCCGAAAGACCGTGTCTATGGCTAGCTCAACCTCCCAAAAGCGCGGAGCCAAAGGCGATTCTACAAGGTATCGGAAAAAACCCCGCACCATCCATGAGGAGCTGATCAATGCTGCAAAAGTCCTCCAGCGGTCCCTTCGAATGGCGGCGGACCAGCAAAACCCCGATCTTGCAACGCTTGGTGTCATCGTCGACAAGATTATCGAAGGAGATCCTACTTCGGATGCAATTCTTGACCTTCTCAACGTACCAGTTGTGCTTACAGGTGACGTCCTGCCACATCCTCGAAGCTCGGCATTGGCTGACGGACAATGTTTAGGCCCCAACTCGGCTCCGCGAGCAGCGCTCATAAATGCTGACCGCGAGACACTTGCCAAGATCTACAAGTCCGTGCTTGCTGCAACTTCGACTCACGAGAGCAACTACGAAGAGGAATTTGCCTTAGGTAAGATCGCCGATATCTTGGGTACCAACTCAATTCCTGACTTTTTTTTCGGACCAGAACGTCAGCAAGCCATCGAGGACGGCCAAGCAGCACCAACCCCCTCAGACGCTGCCAAGCATCCAGCGTGGGATGTCGAGCAAACAGAACGTCCAATGCAAATTGGCCGTCCTTTCGACACAACCGGTCCCTCCATCTCTATCTACCATTCCATCTTCACAAAATTCAAGAGCCTTATCAAAAACCCGACCCCTGACATCTCGCCAGCGACCGTAGCTCAGAGCTTCGACTTGATTGTAGCGGCTTCCGCAATCTATCCAACCGAGAATGACCGTATGAAGGTCATCACGCCTATAGTGCAGAAACTTCTAGGATACCCGATAGTGACAGTTCCTTCAGAGTTTGGGTTCAGGCCTGATGGTATAATTATCTATCCGGGCTCCGGGGAAGGGAAAATCCCACTTCTAGTCATGGAGGCGAAGAATGAAGTCGGTACAGGTGAGAGTGACCCGAACATCCAAGCTGCATTTTCGTTCCGTAAGCTTTGGTCATACCTTGAAGTGCGTTGTTCCGCTCTTCCTCGGTGAAAGCCTGGAACTGATTGGTGGGGCCCAGGCCACCTGGGCCCGAAGTCGTTGTTGCTGTCCAGGTTTCGTGCTTTCGGTAGCCGGCCCTCAAATTACGGTCCTCGGGGGGATCTTGACAAACAGTTTCATCGTCCAACCTCTCGGCATGTCGCTTGGACTGTCCGGCTCTCCCGATCCTGACGGATTAGCGCTACACGTAGCACAAGTCATGACGGCGCTGCGAACCTGTCTCAACGATTTGAAGATTTTCTACGACGATCTCGAAAAATCTCACCGCCTCCGAGCCGACACGGAAGGCGCTCAATGGCCGGTCCTCAGGAAATTCGATAATTTCGTCCTCAAATACACTAGCAAAAACTTGCTCTCCGACCGTATCGGACGGGCAATGTTCAACGCTGAAGTGAACCCCATGGACGAAAAAGATGGACAGAATGCGGTGTCGGCTAAGGTCAAAGTCAAATTCACGCCGCAATACTCTGAAGAAGCCCATAGGTTGTTGGCGGAGAAGAACTTGGCTCCGCAGCTCCGATATTATGAAAAGTTGGAGGACAACTTGGCGGTTGTGGTCATGGACGCTGTTGACGGGCAAAACCTAGCATCTGCAAAAAGAGGGAGTGTTCCAGAACAAGCTCTTCGAAACATTGAAGATGCGCTTACCACGCTGCATAACGAGGACTTAGTTTTCGGGGATCTTCGGCCGCCAAACGTCATGCTGTGCAGAAATGGAGTAGATGGTGAATGGATGAATGCAATGCTCATCGACTTTGATTGGGCAGGAAAGGTCGGGGAGCGAAGGTACCCTGGTTCACTGAACCATAAGCTTGGATGGGCTGAAGGTGTCGAGGCAGGTGGACTCATACAGAAAGAACATGATGATGCTATGCTCCAGCGACTGCGGTAGTATGCTTATGTTGTTATCCGTACACAATAAAGTTTGTGAAATCGCACCTAAATTCACTGAGTTTGAGTGAGGGCTGTCCTATTGCTGTTATGGGGCTATGGACTTGAGCTCTCACAACTTGGACCTCAAAAACTTAGAGCCTTCTTATTCTCCCTATCAGATTTGTAACTTTGTACCTAAGTATGCCGACGCAGATAGCCGGCCTCCACTGCGACACCGCTGGCGCTAATGTGGCGAGTGTCCATGTTTCGATGCTAATTTAGAAGCTTTTTCCCTCTTACCAACTCTCGGCTCAACACGTCAACTCCAACCACCGACAGCTCATTGGTCCTCGCACCAACTGACTGCTTAGAAGTGTTCGAATACAGTATATTATCCAAACACATCTTTAGAGTCAGGCTCCCGAAAACAAATCCTCATTCGAGTCGCAATTGTTCTATACTTGTTGTCTAGGCCTTGGGCAATGGGCATGAGTTCACTGCTCAACCAAGCCCCACCACTGTATGTATAAATCACGACCTCTCCTGAGTAATTTCCATAGGCCTTTGGCTCACATCAACTGTTCTACCTCGCACAGTTCCTATTCTATCTGACAAATTAGACAAAAAAACCAGTTGGGAGCCCAAATGAGTTTAGGTTTGGTTTGTGATGCATGACTAAGAGCTCTGCATAAGAAAGGGCGCTACTGCTGTTCTCATATTAATTTTTCTTGTCACTTGCACGCGTTATTTTTTTCAGGCACCTCTTGCCGCTCGCCACCTCGCTCACTTCTCAGCCATTAGGGCATGTAGGGCTTAGACAATTTGTATATCATATTATACATGCTATCGCTATATACATATGCACTTTTGAGGGATGTGAGGGGGAATTGGGGCGTCAGCAGCCCGATGTTCCGAAAAAGCGCGGTCGTGTTTGAAATCGCTCCTTGTCCCCTCTCATGCCTTACTGTTGTTGAACGCAGTAATTCGGTGATTCCAGGTATCTCACACTGAGAGGGGAATCAGAGAGTCGATGATGATTCTACATACAAGTACATCAGGTTTATATAGTAAAAGGAAGCAAACAATAGCACAACATGTACAAGTACACCACAAACAGTTCAACAACAACTACATATACATTGTAGGGTAAAATAGGACAAACCACAAGGATATTCCCATATACAGAAGTGAAGACGGCAAGCTCAATAGAGGTGAAGAGGAGACGCACAATTCAGTGCAACACACCCCCTCGACGAAGCGCCTCTAGGAAGGAAGTTGAAGTCCCATTCGCTCTCGGAGATGTTCAACCAGTGGACGTGAAAGAGCCTTGGTGAGAAGATCAGCTGGCATATCTTCGGTTGGGCAATAATGGACCGAAATGGATTTGACCCTTGAGACTTCATCGCGAATCCAGAACTCTGCAACTGGGATGTGCTTCATGCGCGAATGATGGACTGCATCATTGAGTACTTGGATGGTAGACTGGTTGTCGACGAAGAGAGGAGATGGTAAGGGGAGTGAATAGCCCAGTTCTTGGAGGAGATTGCAAAGCCATTTGATCTCGGTTCCTGCGAAGCTGGCACCATAAAATTCTGACTCAGTTGAAGACTTTGCGATCACCCCCTGAAGCTTGCTGGCCCATGATACCGCACCCGTTCCGACTTTGACAATATAGCCGTTGGTTGACTTGCCGTTTTCTTTGTCTCCAGCGAAGTCAGCGTCGGTGTATGTCTCGAAGATGGAAACGATGTTGGGATCGGGTGCATAGGTGAGCTACATATCCTTGGTTCCCTGGAGGTAGTGGAAGAGGTGCTTGACTGCCTTCCAATGTTCGATACCGGGGTTGGAGTTGAAGCGGGTGAGTTTACTGACCGCGTAGGATATGTCGGGGCGAGTGGCAATAGCCAGGTAATTGAGAGCACCAACAGCATTGAGATATGGGACATCCTTCATTTCATCCTTCTCTTCTTGTGTGGTGGGCGACATTTCCTTGGTGAGCTTCAAGCCTGGCACCATAGGAGTGAGGACAGGGGCACAGTCTGCCATTCCAAATTGTTTGAGGAGGTCTACGACGTATTGGCGTTGAGACAGGTGGATGGTGCGGGAAGGACGATCTCGAGTAATTTGGACACCAAGGAGAAAAGTGGTGGGGCCTAAGTCACGCAGTTTGAAGACTTTTGCCAGAGCATCCTTGACTTCCTGGACCTTGGTCTTTGACTTGGACACAATGGTGAGGTCGTCGACGAATACAGGAACAATGACCTTGACACCATCTCTCTCCCATGCATAGATACTGGGGTCGGAGACAAGTCGTTTGAATCCAATTTTCTCGAGCTCCTCTCCAAGTCGCTGGTACCACAGGCGCCCGGACTGTTTGAGACCGTAGAGTCCTTTCTTGAGGCGGCACACCCAATCGTCATCTTTTTCATGGAATCCTTCAGGTTGACGCATGTAGACAACTTCTCCTTCTGGCAGGACACTGTTCAGATAAGCGTTGGAGATGTCAATGGACTCGATCTCCATATCTTCGATGGCAGCTAGAGCAAAGATGGTCCTGAGGGCTCCCTAGCGCATCGTTGGGGCGAATACCTCGTGGAAGTCGATGCCTGGGCGTTGGGAGAAGCCTTGGGCAACAAGTTGTCCTTTGTACCGTTTGATATCGCCATTTGTGTCCCGTTTGACCTTGAAGACCCATCAAGAACCAATCGCCTTGCGGTCTGGAGGAAGTTGGACAAGTTCCCAAGTGCCGTTGTCGATGTGAGCCTGGATTTCAGTTGTTGCAGCATCAAACCACTTGTTTTTATCAGGGCGGCGCATGGCTTCTGCGAATGACCGGGGTTCGGTGTTGTCAGCTGCGACTTTGAAGGCTCGTTCAGCGGCTTCTTCGAACAATAGAAGTTCCTCATCGGGTAGACGATTTCCAGTGCCTGAAACACATCATCAAGAGGTTCAGGAGTGATTTCCATTTCGACTTCTGCCTTGGAATTTGCGTTCTGTGCACCCCCTGAAGGCGCAGGAGAATCGTCGTCATAGAAATCGTCGTCATTGTCAACTTGATGTTGTTGGCCACTTCCTGACGGTTCTGGGGTCTCAGCATCTTCCATTTCTTCGTCACTTGGTAAGTCGAAAGTGGGTTTCAGTCTTTTTCGCTGTTGTGGTTGTGCTTTCCACCATTCCCCTGGGGGCTGACGGTTTCGGGTTCCTCACCGAGTGGGTTCTCCGGGTGCATTCGCTCCGGGGATGATTGGTTCCTCCTCTACTTCTTCAGAGAGTTGGCGTTTTCTGCTCGTTCATCAGTGCTGTTGTTCTGTATCCTCTAGCTCAGCGGACCATGAATCGCGTGCCAATTGTTTGAGTTCCCACTTCACTTTGGCCTTTTTATTCTTTGTTGGAGTTCTAACGTAGGTAAATGGAATGGATGTTCCATCAAAAGGCGGTGGTGACTTGAGTTCCTCTTTGATTGATGTAATTGGTGACATGGCTTTGCCCTTTCCTTTGTTTCTGTATCCGACACCTCTTCGCTGTTCCTTGCGGTTCCTGTACTCCTCTGATTCAAGTCGGTACATTTCGGGCGAGGAGGCTTCTGAAGGCTCCGGCAGTTCTGGGGTTCTTGGTGGAACATAGTCATCATCGTCATTTTCACCAAGGTTGCCAGGAGGAGAAGGTGAGGGTGCCGACGGAGTTGAAGGAGTGGAGGGCAGATCAGGGAACGGACCGGGAGCAGGAGGAGGAGGTGGACCGGGAGCAGGAGGAGGAGGTGGGCTGGGAGCAGGAGGAGCCGGTGGTGCTGGTGGATCTGATCCTGGAGGTGC
>WSUI01000787.1:0-16232 GCA_019633595.1 Tulasnella sp. UAMH 9824
CAATTACTTCAAATTTTTGCTATTTTTACGTTCCCCCCTGGGGTTTACAAACCTTTTTGTGCCTCCCTACCATCATTGGCCCCCTGGGGCCCCCCCCCCCCCAACACGCCCTTAGGCTTCATTTGAAGCCTAACTCTTGCCTCTATCGTATGTCACCATTCTAGCGAGCCCGTAGCCTATGGTAAACATGGTACGGTGCTGGAATCATCAATGATTCGCAAGGCACGACGGTGCTGTGCAACCCTGGTCACATGCCTTAGTCTACGATACATATCTTAGTCTCTTGACATTTTGCAAGCTCGGGGCCCCCAAAAGACGGCTGCCCTGTGATGCCTTCAGACTTCATTTTACCTAGGATAATTCGTTCCATCAGGATAGCCTAACCGGGAGGGATGGTTACGAAGTCCGAGCCCACATAAAGTAAGCATCATTAAGCTCGTAGTAGCCGGCAAAAAGGCCTGATTATTACATGTACCTACAAAATAAGGCCAAATATTACTATTAAAAACTGTTATACCGATGGTACCGAGAGAGATCCTTCGAGGGGTTTGCAAGCGATATCAACGAGCAAAATGTCTGGTTCCTTGGTACTTTCAGCATCAACCGATGCATGAGAATCAATACGCAACCGCTTGCATGAGTCGGGAAAATTGGAAGAATCCTCGAGGATGGTGGAATAAGCTTCCAGATTCCTCTTCCGGGATGGCATTTTGGACGGTGATCCAAAGGCGACGGAAGACGAGGGAGCTCCCGAATACTCTAGAGCGTTCACCGCTGGCCGGTAGGTCTCGATCTTGCGGGATATTATTGCTGAAGACTGAGCGGTCGAAGAAGACTCTGGTTTGTGGGAAGGGGAAACGACTAGACCGAGGCTTTGAGTCTTGAGTGGACGCAGACCCTGATAAGCCAATCCTTGCTTTTGAAGCTCCTGGCCGCGCGCAAGGAATCTAACAAGGCGTTTCTTGTACTCATTGAATCCGTTCAGCCCGAATATGAAACGTTTCTCCGTAGGCTGTTCCAAGAGAATCTGTGCTTGGTCGAGAGCCACGACCTAACCGAGGACGTCGGCTTAGGGAGACGGAAACAAATGAAAACGCAGCAAAATACACTAACCGCTTCACCAACCCCCCACAGTTCCTGCTCGTCGTTGGTAATAGCAAATAACGGGACAATATGTTGCGAAACTTGTTTCATCACCACGTTGGCTTGCTGCATACTGCGCTCCAAGAGCATTTCCTCGTCATGCGATAGGTCTAACAATGGGTACTCCGCTAGAAACGAGTCGAAGAAGCTCAGCGAAACTTGGGGTAATTCATGAGGAACCATGCGCACCCTTGTTCCGGCAGAATTCGGTAACTTCTGCAACTTTCTCTCGAGCTTTGAGCAGCTGGTCTGGGGGAATGTTCAGACCGGAGAGTGACAAATGCATAACACACGGGGTTTGTTGGTCATCACTTGGCTCAGGAAAGTGATTTTGCGGTTGGAGCGCTCTTGGACCGCCGATCCCCAGCCTCTGCGTCGCTTCAAGATCTGAGGCAAGTCGCTTTTCAGAAGATATTTGTGAGGTTCCCTCCCGAGGGGAATTAAGAGTATTGTCTGCTTGTTTTGCTTTTGTTAGCCTCTGCGACTGTAGCATAAGTTCCCTCTCTCTCCCAACATTAAAGTGAGGAAGATCGTGAGCCCCAGGCTGTCTCTCTAATATAGGCGAGAACTCACTTTCCATCAGGACGGGCCTGGTGTAAAAGTACGGGGAGCAAGTCATATACAAATCTCTCGATTTCAGGACGAAGATACCGAAGATGAGGTGGGAGGGGGAATGTTACATTTGGATCGCAAGCCCGGAATAAGGTACTCCAGTGGATTTCGAACTTGGCGAGAATATCCTCATAGTACTTGAATAATTGATCAGCCACTGCTGGCACGGGATATAACGATTGGTTTGTGACGTCGAGGAATAGAATCTTGGCTCCAACAGCCGGCCACAATTTCTTCTCCGTCACCTGTTTCGGGGCCAAAGATCAGCTTATAAGATGGAAGACTGGCGTGCGGACATGTTTACGTACAACGCGGCCTCCTCCGAGTACCCCGACCCAAAGAAACAGTCGATGAAGGGCGACCTCTTTTCCGCAGAAGTAAAGCGGATACGGCAGGATACCACGGGATCTTCTCCATGTATTAAATTCTGTAGCAAACAAGTCGCTGAAATGTACTTGCTGGCTTGACGGACCGGGATAAGCTGGCTGAGAACTTCGCGGGGGTTCATGGGCTGGACGAATCGGATGATAGGACAGACTGGTTCGATCAAAGCTGAGATAGTTGGGACTTTGCGGTGGCGGATTCGGAGAGCTATGAAAATTTGGGAGAAGTCGATATCACTAACCATTCGTGTTTTGTGCGCAAGACTTACCTTTCCGGATCTACGGTCACCGGGGGACTACAGATTTCCGAATTCAGGATCCGTAGACAACGCTCCGCCGACGGCCTTTTGTCGGGTTCGATGGCCCAGCATCCGTTAAGAAGATCCTTTAAGGTTGAATTAGGGATCGGTAAAGTGGTCGTATCACTTGGAGGCTCATAATTCATGAGTGCGAGGATGATTGAATGTTCCGACTTCTTTTCAGCATACGGTATTCTATCAGTTAATACCTGCCAATATCAGCAATAAGGGGAAGGTTACTGTGGGCGCCTAACGTATGTGTTACCTACCTCCAACACCAAGCACCCCCATGCCCAGATATCACTCGGTAAAGAATGGCCAGTATCAGTCTCCTTTATAATCTCAGGACTGTAGTATCGGAGAGTTCCTTTAAGACCCTCGCTCGTGGTGAGCCCGGTTGGGCCCTCTTCCAGGGCCTTCGAAAGACCAAAGTCTGCCAGGATTGCCCGTCGTGTTGCAGTAATAAGGACGTTTCCCTGATTAGCCGGAACGTTAGGACAGGGACCAATTATAGGAGTCAAGATCAAATACAGTTTTTAAGTCGCCATGACGAACAGGTGGGCTTCGGCTGTGCAGATATGCAAGCCCGTCTGTAAGGTCGCGGATCTATGCCGTCTTTTTCAGCGAGGTTGACATCATCAAGCCGAAAGAGCTCACCAGGAAAAGTCGCTTGTCCCAAAAAGGCTTTTCTCGTTCTATATAGTCTTTTAAGTCGCCGTGTATCATATACTCGGATATCAGCACCGCAATTTTGTAGTCCTTATCGAGGTAGTAACCGAGCAAAGCCAGAACATGTGGGTGATGAAGACCTTCCCAGACCTTGAGCTCACGAGCCAAACGCTATTGAATAGATGGGGTTTCAAGATCCGAGAAGATATAAAATGAATACTGTTGACGAACAAATGCAAGTCTTTGAGGTTCTTTGTGTCGAGCCCTCAGACGAACGGTTTTCGCCGCGACCAACTTGGACCCCGAAGTTTCCGGATCCAGCCTCGATACCTGGACATCGCCGTATCCCCCTCGCTTGGACGTCGATGAAAAGGTGCTTGAGGCTTTGAAGGCATGTTTCCTGTCAAGTAGCGATCAGAAAGTGAACGGGCAAGTCATTTCGAACCCACAAGTGCAACGAGGTCAAGCTGGGTGCTCATTTCTCCTTCCTACGATCTTCCAAGAGCAAGAGGCAGCACTGCAGGGTATGAGCGGAGATAGTCTAGATTGAAATGGAACGGTGACCGAGGCTGTGAAAGTGGTGGACATTCTGCCTTCTCTATGGAAAGTCCGTATTCAGGGAAATGTCACGCGGTGGATCGATTCGGGACTGGGCGCCTTCTCAAGTGTTTCCCGATAACGAAAATAATAATAGCATATATAACCTTTTATCATGTCCGCACTTTCTGAGGCATCTCTTCGGTGTGGTATACGTAGGGATATGGATGTCGGGGTGATCATATAGACGCAGTCTAGTTTTCCAGTGATGCTCGGTCTTCAACGGCGGATGATAAAGTCGACCATATAGGTCTCCCTAAATCCAATAAGGACGAGAAAGTAAACTCCTGTGAAGTAATTTACATCGCGTTACACGTTCTGTACGTAGCTTGTGCGGCTCTAAGGCCTTGCACAATTGCACCTCCGTCATGGTGGATCCGGAGGAGGGCACGCCTTCTCGTAGTGAGCCCTGTCAACATTCGCTCAGACGGTCCAGGGAAACTAGCGTGCTGTATGCCGAGCATTTGACAGGGTAAAGCGAGACGTCGGCTGTGTTTTGGGCTGACAGGACATCGATGATATGGCACTGCGCGTGAATAACCCTCGTAAGATATGGGAGCGTAGCTACGGATGATGATCCGCTGACAGTGAGGAGTTAGGGATGTTTTCCATGGTTGAATACAACCTCCAAGCACACATGCAAGACGGAGAGAGAGGCGGAGGAAGGAAAGATGGGATCGTTGTCCTGGAACTTACAAACCAATGAGCATTGCTGGTTCTGGTTGTTCTACTCTAGCAGTAGCTCGACTTGGCGTGTAAGGGCATTACTGGAAGAACGATTCAAGGAACTGAGGACGTCTGCCCCGAGATCCGACTAAAAAGTCAATCGAGAATATATGTACGAACGATAGCCTATACAGGGTATAGCATACAGGTCGGACGAGAAGCAACCAGACGAACGGAAGGGTGGATGGGAAGACGGAAAAGGATGCGAAAAATAACCAGAGGGGGTAAAAAAAAGAAGCTAAGCATAAGACAACAAACGAAGATCAAAGCACCGAGGAGGCTGGTAAACGGGATACACAGGGAAGAAGGCGAGAAGATCGAGGGATACTGAAAGAAACCAAACCTATGAGGAATAAGAGACAAAGTACATACAAAGAAAATCGAAAGGCTATACAGCCGGGTAGCTGATGGGCCACTCGCCATTAGACTCCATCTTGCCCTCCCACTTCCAGTCCGTATCATCCGAGTAGTAGCGACCTTCTGGAACACCGATCGACGCCCAGAAATCGGGGCCTTCCGTGACAGATGCCTCCACTTTGGGAACAGTTGGCGCGGCTGCAGCTGGGGCAGCGGAAGCTGCATGCGTATCCGGTTCGCCATCCGAGTTGGGTGTGGGGCCTTGGCTTGACACAGAGGGAACGAGGTCGGGAGTCTCGCCAACAGTAGGGTCTTCAGTTGCCCATTGACTGGAATCAATAGCCCACCACCAATCATCGCCTTCTTCCTCCGACTTCACGCCCGGTGCAGGCGCGTCCTGTGAAGGGGCCGCGGTGAGTCCAGGAACAGTCGCCGACAGGTCCGCGGAGAAGTCGTAAAGAGCGTTTTGGTCGAGAATCTGGAGCAGCGATTCGATTGTGGGAGGAACCGCAGCACTCGGTTCGGTCGCGCCATTCTCGGTTGCCGCGGGGACAGCTGCAACCTTCTCGTAATCCTTGACCGTCTTCTCCAAAAAGTCCAAGCTTCCGTCGATCGTAAGCTGCTTAGCAGCCGCAATGTCCGCATTACGCTTGCTATCCAGGTCTTCCTGAGGATCCGTTCGAGCTCGTTTGGGCGAACCAGAGGGACCCGCAGATCCATCAGGACCAGTGACGTCATCTTCACGTTCCCGTTTCGACGGTGGTCGTTCCACTTCGGGTCGGCTGGCGCCAGGAACTTCAGCCGGTGGGATCTTTGGGGTCGGCTTGGTTGGTACTCGCTTGGGAGGAAGTTTGGGCTTCGTGGCCTGCTTGGCCTTGTTGGGAGCGCCCTTGGAACCGATGGCAGGAGATTTCGGCGTATCCGGAGACCCGGCACCTGCCGGGGTGGGAGCTTGGTTGACGGGAGTAGATGCAGCTGGAGATGGGGACGAAACGGCTGGACCTGCAATTGAAGGCATGGGCTTCCGAACGGGTGCCTTAATCGGAGCTTGAGTGGGCAAACCCGGTTTCGGAGGAGCAGCGACAGAAGCCTGCGAAAGCAATTGAGGCTGAGTAATAGGTCCACCGGGTTGTTGCGCAGAGATCGGTGGTCGAGGAAGCTCAGCAGTGTGAGGGCGCATCGGTATTTGAGCGGCGGGCTGCAAGGGGGCGGGAGGAGGTTCCTGTTGTGCGACTGGTTGTGGAATGGATGGGAGTGCGCCAGAGTTCTGCTGGTTCTGAAGAGCCATCGCCTGGCCTTGAAGACCCTTGACGCGCATCAGGAATGTCGTGAGGTGATTCCTATAGTTGTTCAGGTCACCGAGCCCGAAGATGAAGCGCTTCTCTGGGGGCGGTTTCTGAAGGATCTGAGCTTGGTCGGAGAGGGTAACCACCTTACAAGGAAGGATACAATGTCAGAAACACGAAACCAAGCGAACCTCTCAATTTGGACTCACCGTTTGAGCGACTTGGTTCAACTCGCGCTCGTCGTTGGGAGCAAGGACAACGAACGAGACGAGGTTCTGCGCAACTTGTTTCAGCAGGCTCTGGGTTTGTTGGATGCTCTGCTCCAGCAAGATCCCCTGCTCGTGCGACAGGTTGATGGACGAGTAATCGCCTGGAAAATGATCGGTCGAGGTCAGCTGAACCGTGCACAAATAGCAACGAATCAAACGCACGTTTATTGTGGAACAGGCCAATGGCCGCTCTGACTTTCTCCTGAGCCTTCATGAGCTGCTCTTGAGGAACGTTCAAGCCAGGTAGCAGAGGAACGCTGGAAGGTAGCTGAGGAGGTTGAACGGGCGTAGATGTTTGAAGCGGGTTGGCGCCTAGCCCGATCTGAGGTCCTCCGAGAGCTGGAGATGGTCGGTTGCCCGCGGCCAATTGTGGCGTCTCCTTCTGAGTATTCAGTAAATTCGCCGCTTGCTGCGCCTGGATCTGCCTTTGTTGTTGCTGCAACAAAAGTTCCTGCTCTTTGCGAGTTTGGATCTGCTTGGCGAGGACGCTGAATAACGTGACAAAGAGAACGTGGTCAGCCTCCCCTGATCGGTGACAATTCCCTGCAACACACTCACTGCTGGCGATACATTAGCACTTTCTGGATCTGTGTGGAAGGAACCAAAAGAATAAAGATTGGTCGGCACGGCCGTTCACAAGCATGAGACAATCGCGGATGTCCACTTACCACATCGTCACTAAGTCCTCGCCTCTTCAGATCCTCGGGGCTGAACTTTAGGTTATCAGGATTGGCAAAAAGCTGTTGAAGCATCGGCGGTAGATTGGCCAGACCGGGAACAGCCATAGGTCCTCCCTGACCGGAAGGACCAGATTGAGGCGCGAATGCGACACCTGGCTGATTCCGCATGATAGCTTCCTGCTGTTGAGCAGCAGCCTGAGTTTGCCCCATTTGCGGCGTCTGTTGACCCATTTGGTTGGGGGTAGGTCCTCTCGCGCTGGGGTCTGGTTGTTGCGGACGCTGGGCCTGTTGTTGCTGCTGAGGCTGTTGCTGCTGCAATGGGAACTGGGCTGTTGCGAGCCTCTCGATCTCGGGATGAAGGTATTGGAGTTGAGGTGGGAGGGGGAAAATGGACGTGGGATCGCGAGGCCTTAGCGAGTTGTGCCAGTGAACTTCAAAGTCGGCGAGAATCTTCTGATAGATCTTGGACAGCTGGTCGGCGACCTCTGGTTTGGAGTACGGCAGCGGTCCGTTGAAATAAGGGAATCCGATCTTCGCTCCTACGACTGGCCACAGCTTCTTCTCGAAGACCTGCAAGTAACGCGTGTCAGCTAACAGTCCGTAAAAGAAGGCATTAGACACGACGACGTACAGCGCGACATCCTCCGAGAGCGCCGACCATAAGGAAGAGCTTATGCAATTCGACTTCTTTCCCGTCAACGCGAGGAGGGTCCAGCGTAAGCTGTCGCTGGGCCAACCAGCCGTTGAACGCCGTCGTGAAGAATTCGTGGAACTGCATGGGTCTACTAGGTTGACCGGTCTGAGGCTGCCCGTTGACCGGCGGCGACGGTTGAACATTCGGCTGGGTGGAGGGGACACGAGGAGGGGCGGGAGTTGGCTGCTGCTGCTGCTGTTGCTGCTGCTGCTGTTGTTGCTGCTGCTGCTGTTGCTGCTGCTGTTGCTGCTGCTGCTGTTGCTGCTGCTGTTGCTGCTGCTGCTGTTGTTGTTGGTGAGCACGAGCCAGAGCCTGGAGTCGTTCGCGACCGATTTGTTGAGCCATCTGCGGAGAGATGTTCGAAGGCCAACCAGGAGGGAGTTGAGCACCACCGCCACCAAGGCCGTCTTGAGGACCTTGACCACCCATGCCAGTACGATTCTGAACGCCTGCCGAGTTCGCGCCAGTTGGAGGACCCATCGGTGGTTGCTGTCCACCTTGCTGTCCCGATGGACCAGCTACTGCCGGCCCGAGACCCATAGCGGCGGCTTGACGCCTTTGGTACGCCTCGGTCAGCTGCTGCATGATGTTCTGGAGCCCGTTGATCTGAGCCTGAGCCTTCTGGGCCTGTTCGAGCATCTGGGGCGTCTTGATCTGGAGAAACCTGTCCCGCTGATCCTCGAGCGCCTTGATCTTGGATTTGAAGTTGACGAGATGATTTCGGAACGCCTCGATCGGCAGGTTGACGATCTGCTCGAGGAAAGCAGCGCCGTCCGGCCCGTTACCCTGAACGGTGGTCTGCGGCTGTTGTGGTGGTTGTCCTGCTGGGAATCCACCAGACGATTGTCCCATCTGACCCAAGCCTGGGATTTGGCCACCGAGCACCTGCTGCTGCTGACCCTGACCAGGATTGAATCCGAGCTGACCCTGCTGTTGTTGCTGCTGTTGCGAGGCTTGCTGCTGCTGCTGTTGCTGCTGCTGCTGCTGTTGAAGCTGGTGTTGAGCCTGAGCCAACGCCTGCTGCTGATGCTGGTTCTCGAAGAGCTGACGCAACTGCTCCCGCTGCTGAGGAGGCATGCTCGCGAACTGCTGGGGGGTGATGTTGAGACGCTGGGCGGCGAGTTGCAGTAACGCGTTCTGGTTTTGGTTCTGATTTTGGTTCTGCAGAGCTTCGACCGGCCCGCCAGCGCCGCCGCCATTACCACCAGCACCGTTCGCAAGTCCGAGACCTGGCAAACCGGGAACACCAGGCTGCTGTGGGGGTTGCTGTTGCGGGTTCGGGCCGCCACCGAAAATGTGGGTGTTCGGTTTCGTGCGATTCAACGCCACGAGCTGCCAAGGAGAAGAAAGAAAGGAGTCAACAAACCGCTCCTTTCGAACCGGAGCATCCATCTTCGGAGAGAGTCAAGGGAAAGAAATCGCAATGGGAAAGTGGGAGGAAAATATACGAAAGGTGGGACGCGGGAGGAAGGCAGGAACCAGCGCCTAGGTCGAAATGTTCCCTGCAACGTTGCAGAAAAACCAAACGGCAGGGGTGAGTGAACGCGGCTCGGCCCTTCCATCGGATTTACGGTGTTTGCACCGCATCTCCGAGCCCACCCCAACGTCTGTGGTGGAAAACACACGCAATGTTCGCAGGTGGAAAAGTACGCAAAGTAGGAGTCTGTAAGATCGAACGATAAATGCGTAAGACCTACCTGGTTGTTCATGTGTGGTGGCACCTGGCCGGTCGCAAGGTTGTACGGATTGCTGTTCGCACCAGTGGGAGCGCCACCTCCCAAGAGACCAGGATTCAGACCGGCGCCGGTTTGCTGATTCTGTCGAGCTGCAGCGACGGCAGCAGCGGCGGCTTGCTGGTTGATGCGGAATTGCTGCATGTTTAGGGGGTTCCCGTTGCTGAGCTGATTGGGCTGTAAACCCTGCTGGAGATGAGGAGCCTGGGCCTGGTATAGCATCTTGGTCTGAAAGAGGCCCCAGGGAGAGGGGAGGAAGGAGAGGGAAGGCGAGGTGAGCGAAAACGTGTCTAGGGCAAAATACCAATAATCGAGTAACGAGAGTGTGTCGAGGCGGGAAGGGAAAAGCGAATAACAACAAGTTGTCCCTCCGTCCCCGCGCGCGCGAATGTGATTGTGCAGTGATCCCAGTCGCGCTGACCACGGGCGATCACTGGGGATCTGCTAGGAAAGTGGGTCTGGGTGGTAATGAACAGGGATGTGTTTTGGACGCAAGAGCGAGGGAAAAGGCAAAGGCATGAGGAGCCACTTGCCTCACCCCCGGTCCCCGTCGAAATTGATACCAAATAGGACGGACGGGAGTGACCGAAGAAATCCACAACTTACCGCATTCTGATTGAGCTGCTGAGTGTGCTGGACTTGATTGACGTATCGCTGCTGCAGCTCGTTCCAGAGAGCGCCGTTCTGGGGAGAGGTTACGCCTGGGGGGATGTGAGGTTGCTGGGGCTGGTTCGGATTGTGGTGCTGGTTGGGGAGGCCGAGATTGAAGCCGTTGCCAATGGCGAAATTATCTGCCATGGGTCCGGACAGGGAGCGGCGGTGGGGAGGACGGGGAGGGGGAAGGGCGGGCTGGAGGGGGAGCTTAGTGGTTTGGCGTGTGGTAGTTGTCGGATTGCTATGTATGTGTGTCGTCGGTCGTCAACAACAAGAAAGCCGTGAAGGAGACGTAGGTTGAGCGCGGAATGCCAACGTCGACCTGGTAGGACGCTCTTGGAACAGCTGGGCCGGAGGGAACGAGGTGGGCCTGGGGGACGCTGTCGCTGGCGGTGAGGGGAGGGGAGGGGAGGGAGATGGTGGTAGGTTGGGTGGACGGAGTGCTCTCAAATCAAACACTCCTTAGACAATCGGCTTTTCCCTCTCTCAGCGTTTACCGTGACCCCCCCCCCTTCCTTCCATCGCATCCCATTCCCCATCTCGACTCATCTCACCTCACGGCATTGAATTGTTTAGAAAATTACGATTATTTTTTTATCTGTATGCATTGTATAATAGGCCTAAACTGCATGTCTCTACAACCCTTTTGCTCGTCGTTCCTCCCCCCGCCCGACCACCGACAACCGACATTCGGCCGCAGAGCACCCAGCGTGACACTCACTTCTACATTACACCTCGGAATGCGCAGATAATCCCTCATAAGAGACATTTACTTCGCACCTTTGCTTCGATATCCGAGCGTCGTCGCAGGTTCTCCCTCCCATGACCCGCCTTCCCTCATAACCCAGCCTCCGGAGACTACCCGCGGAGCTGCTCGTCCTCGTCCTCTCACCCGATGCTCGCAGTCGTCGTCGGGATCCACCTCAGTCCTCGGCCATGGCGCTGGCCCCGTCGCTCTGGTTGGGCATCCCCGCTTTCCCGCAACCGAAATAGCCCAATTGCCGAGGAGTCTCTTTCCCTTTTCGCCGGACTCCCTTGACTCCGAATATCCACTCTCCTGCAAGTGCAGTTGCACGAAACCCGGATCTACCGTCGGAAATGGTTGCCAGCACGGAGACGACGAAAAAAAAAAATCAACCACTGCGCAGAGACAAAAGAAATTTCGAATGGAACAAATCCGAAACCCCAGGCTGGAATATTTTGCCACTTTGTCCCGTTTTCGGGTTTACACTCGGGTTTCCCTCTGGCTTGCCCGAACCGAGCCAGCCCAACCGTTGTCGTCATCGCCCGCGCGCGCACTGCGCAGCCATTTCCAATCTACCGCTGATCCCAACCCCGTAGACGCTGAGCGCTGCGTAACGGGTGATAACGGGTGTCCCCTATGTGCTAGTCTCTGTGGTTGGTGCATATGGTCGTTTGGGCTACTTTTCTCAAGTCACTTGACTCCTCTTGGATCTTCTACGGAACCACGGACTTGGCTTGACGCACACACAGCCCCCGTCCCCCCATTTCTGGAAGGTCTTGCTACTCCTTCCACGTCCTGTGCCGTTGACGCTCTGACAACTCTCCCTCATTTCGGAGGTTAAGGCGGCCCAGCAGCCCGTTGCGCGGTGTCCGGCGACATTTAGGCCGTAACCTCCTTGCATTGCAACGGCACCGCAAGACTCTCTCTCGGTTCGGGAAAAGGTGCATCTCTCAATATCGCCCGGTTCCCCCATCAATATTCTTGCAATAGAATGGTAATGCCACTATCTTATCAGACTCTTTTCCTAGCAACGTCCGCTGACCGTCGTTTGGCCAAGTATGGTTTATTGCACCCCAGCTTTTCGCCACGGTCCAGCACGCTGCTACCACACCGCACAAGTGAAGGAAAACAAAAAACCTTCGAGTGTAAAACCTACCAGCTGCAGCACCGAAACGGCCCCCTTTCCAGCACAGAAAACGCCGTTTCAACTCCATTCGCTGCACGAACCCAGAAAAGCCCGTTACCTTTCACTCGTTGCTTGCTTTTTTACACTTTCACCTCAAACCCTCTTGCGCGTACCCTTGTACCCCCACTGTCCATAGCTAGATATGATAAGACCTCCCTTGCCCCGGCTTTTCAAGAGGATGACCTCATTGCCGAGCCAGCCCGGCGGTCCGCCCGCCACGGACTCCGTGGGGTCGGGATTCCCATCAGAGGGCAAGCCACTCACGTTCGCACCAGATCTGGCAGAAGAGGCCAAAAGGGACCGACGCCCTCGCTCAGCCCAAGATGCAGATTGCCCATATCGAGATTCCCCTTTCCCACAATGTCCTCGGCCACGCGGCACTTTCGCAGTGCGCTCCAATCGGGGTCTCATACGACGGGTGGACGCATGTGAAATGAAGCACGCATCGACATCGAACCTCCAGGACTGGTCTCGTCGTCGGCCTGATGCGCGTGTTTCTCGCGGTAGTCGGTAGCGGGCACGAGATGAAATGCGATATGCTATATTGCGCAGCAAACGAATGAATACAATATAAGGGAGACAATCTACAAATAAAGGCCTTCTGGGGTCCCTTCGTTCTTGCGATACAACACCTGCGAAACAACAATAACGTGCGACACCGAGTTAGCTCTCTACCCCTATAAGACAAATGAGATGTCTGCTTCTTACCTTCTCTCGTGCCGTGGTGAAGTCGACCTTCGTTACCATCATCCGTCTCTCCCGCAGCGCCAAGAGTCCAGCCTCGGTACAGACCGCCTTGATATCGGCGCCGCTTAAATCGTCCTTGGCCATCACGTACTCTTCCAAGTCCACGTCAGGTGCCAGGCTCATACGGCTCGTGTGTAAACGGAAGATGTGGCGTTTGGTCTTGACGTCCGGTAACGGGAACTCGATCTTTCGGTCAATTCGCCCTGGCCGGATGAGCGCCGGGTCGAGGGACTCGATGCGGTTGGTGGCCATGATGACTTTCACGTCGCCACGCGTGTCGAAACCGTCCAGCTGGTTGAGCAGTTCCAGCATCGTTCGTTGAATTTCGCGTTCGCCGCCGGATGTCGAGTCGTATCTATGATCCGGGTTTCCGTAAGTCAGCCTGCTGCATCCAGGAGAACACAGAGACGAAATCACCTCTTGGTACCAATAGCGTCGATTTCGTCAATGAACACAATACTCGGAGCGTGCTCCTCTGCCACCCTAAACAGCTCTCGTACGAGTTTCGGACCGTCTCCCAGGTACTTCTGGATCAGCTCCGAGCCGACGATGCGCAAAAAAGTGGCCGACGTTTGGTTGGCGACGGCTTTCGCTAACAGCGTCTTGCCGGTACCAGGTACGCCGTACAGGATGACACCCTTTGGAGGCTTGATACCCATCTCTTCGTAGAGTTCTGGATGCGTTAACGGAAGTTCGACAGATTCCTATGCCAACCCAAATTCACTCATTAACCGATGCGGAAAGCTGATGCCATGGGATGTTATACCTTAATCTCCTGAATCTGCTGCTCCAGTCCACCAACGTCCGCGTAGCTCTCAGTCGGGGCCTTGTCGAGCTTCATCACGCTGACCATTGGGTCGGTATCCTCCGACAACACGCCAATGATCGAGTGCGCCTTGTGGTGCAGCAGAACCGTGCACCCAGGCTCCAACAAGTCCTTGTCAACGAAGCTCATGATCGACACGTAGTATTCCGGTCCGGAGGGAGTGGAGATGATGGCATGGTCATCATCAATGATCTCTTCCAACGTCCCGACCGTCATGGGGCTACCGCGCAAGTCGTCCACCCGCGTCCGCTCTTCTTCGTTCTTGTCCTCACGCGCAGTTTCGGGCTTCAGACGCTCCTGGTTGACGACGAACTCTTCCTCAAGAAGGAGGTAGTCCTTGATGCGCTCCATCTTGAGGAGCTTTAGGCGACACCGGGTTGTTGGGTACACGGCGGGGAGTTTACTGGCGGCGTCGGGACCGCGCTTCTTCTTCTTGCCGACGCGAGTGGGTAGTGGGGGCTCCCATTTCTTCTTCTGGGCGTCTTTCTAGAGTTGGAGGGAGCAGCGTGTTAGTGAAATTGGTCTCATTACAAAGTCGTTTAAGCGCAGACCGGCTTACCTTGTCTTTGCCATCTTTGCCGTCGGGGGGAGGAATACCTGAAGGAGCGTTTCCCTGTGCACAGTCGTTAGAAACACCTTCGCTCTGGTGAAGTATTCAGCGTACCATGATGCCAAGTGAGAGAGGTGTGGATGGTTAGAAATGTCGAGAGTGGCAGGGGTGACGCGTCGAGCTTACTGAGCACCCTCTAGGACAAACAGCAGCAAGCATCGCGCTCTGAAGGCCTCTCGCGAATCTCGCCCTACAAGTTCCACACGTTCAGACAATGCAGGTAGTAGAGGTAACAAATATAATCCTGATCGTAGTAAAACATCTCTGGTCGTAATCAAGATACACGAAAGTGCAACTCAGAGTGGCGTGATAGCCGCGTCACTCCCAATCGAGCTTGTGTCCGTTGGGTTCATCCTGCTTCTGAAAGTGCTCCCATACACCGTCGAATCTCTTGAGAACTCCGCATCTGCACCCTCAAAGCCTGACTTCTCAGCTCTCAAACTTTCTTCCGCCTGGACTGTTGGGGTCCTCAATTCCGGCAACTCGATTTGCTCGTTATACCGAGTGGGCTCGTCGTCGCTCGTCCTCTTCTCGACGATGTCCGTTCCGCGGAGCCCAAAGACTGCAATAACAAGCGCGAGGATGGTGAAGGCAAGACATGCCCAACCTGCGGCTCTGAGTCCTTGGAGGAGAGCTTCTGGGGCAAAGGAGGATTCGGCGCTGGACGACGAGGCGACCGACGTCGAATTGAAGGTATCGAACGAGGTAGGGGGCATTTTCCGGGTGTACCTGCGAGCTTCGGCGGTAGAGACGGCGGAGCAGACAGCTAAGCCAAGGGCAGTCGCATACTATGGGATCGATTTAGCCTTGCTGTCTTACGTCCAAGGACGCCAAGGAAAGGTTTTACGCACACGAGTGGCGATCATGAAGAGCGAGCCAGCCAGAGCTTGTTTATCCTCTCCAACGCTGTTTTGGATATGAAGGTTGGCTGCTGAGAAGCTAAAGGGAGGGGGCTCTCTGTCAGTCCGGAATGGGGTCCAGGACACGGCACAGGGATATCAAACCCACAAGAGATCTGGTCCAACGGAAAGAAGCATCACCCAAAGCATTCCAAAGCCGTAATTGGCGTCCGGGTTCAGCTATAAGTATAAAATTTGGGGTTAAAAACCCCGGGGGGGGGGTAATATTTGGCATGAATTCGAGCACGTACAAGGCAGAATGCGAGAGCGGCGCCCTGAAATTGAGCGGTGTGTCAATTTCGGCATTCCTGATAGAACTGCCACCTATCCGACTGCTCACCATGCTAAGCGCCAAGCCTGCGCAAATGAGCCTAAACGCCGAAACCTGCCCTGTAAGTTTACCGGCAATCACACTGGACAAATCACGTAATTAGTCACACTCCCGGTGAGAAGTTTAGCACAGGCGCCCTTACTTGAGTAGGAAACCTAGCGGAGAGAACAAATGAGTGAGGATTGATATTTCACTATGAATGGGATCAACTTACCAGAGCCAGCCATCGGAAGGAAATAGACAGCAGTTCGAAGCGGCGAGATTCGCTGGACTTGCTGGTACATCAGCGTAGCGAGATACTGCATGCTGTTGAATGCTGCGAGCCCCTCACGTTCAATACCTGCACAGCTACACGAATGAGGTTCAGAGACGCTCACCAGCCCATGCGCAAAATATCATAGCAATCATTGTTCCTAAGCCCTTCGCTCTCCAAATCGACAGCGGCATGAGAACGTGCTTGTTGCTTTGCTCTCTCTTTTCCTCCCACCAAAGGAAGCTAACGAGAAAGGTTGCAGCTGTGGGTAGAAGTGCTGGAATGTATGGCGTCGACCACCCGTCGGGAGCAGATTCCGCATCCGAGAGCGCAAAGATGAGAGAAGTCGCTCCGATAGAACTGAGGAGTGACCCAATCCAGTCGAACTCTTTTAGTTGAGACAGCATTCTCGATCTTGTGAGACGGACATCTGGAGGCAAGGAGAAAACTGCCGTTATCCCCAGTCCAGTTGATAATCCGGAGAGAAGCCAGTACAGGGACCGCCTGGAAGAGGAAGGTTACAATTTTTAGCT
>WSUI01000788.1:0-16229 GCA_019633595.1 Tulasnella sp. UAMH 9824
CAGCGGAGATAAGACGGAGATGAGCGGGATAAGTCCGGGGGATAGGAAAACGTCAGGAACACATAGTGATCCTGACAATTGCCCGTCTTTAGGCTCGACTAGGAGGATGAGCGGGATTGGCCGCTTTCGGGTGTCGTTGGTGGAATTCTTGAACCCGCTCTTGAGCATTGTTAACGTTAGCCTGTGGTTCCCATGTGTTTTCCTCCGGCCCATATCCTTTCCATTTAACGAGGTATTTCAACGTCTTTCTGACCCATTTTGAATCCAAAATTTCTTCTACTTCGTATTCCTCTCCTTCCGTGGTGATCACTGGTGGGGGAGTTTGCTCCTTCCTGTTTGGGATGGTGTTGGGTTTGTAGGGTGACAATCGTGAAACGTGGAATACTGGGTGGATTTTCATGGAATTGGGTAGTTGGATTCGATACGCCTTTTTCCCAATGGCCTCAAGGATTTTAAACAGGCCAAATCGTCGGTGCTCCAGCTTCGGGGATGGTCTTTGAGTGTTAATCGCCTCCTTTCCCGTGATGTTGTCTTTTCGACTCAGCCATACTTTGTCTCCGGGGTGATATACGGTTTCCTGTTTGACATTCCTGTCAAAGTAGCGCTTATGTTCCTGTCCTGCCAATCTGATGGATGCTTGGATCTCTTGTTCAATTGCCTTTCGTCTCTGGAGATATTCCTCGCTGGCTGGGATTTCCTCTTTCTGGCTGTTGAATTGTTTAGGAAGATAAGCTGGGTGTCTTCCTAGGTCCGCGAAGAAGGGCGTCATCCCTATACTAGCGTGTTTGGTATTGTTGTAGGCGAATTCGGCCATTGATAGGTAGTTGTCCCAGTCGTCTTGTCGATATGCACAATAGATTCTCAGGAACTGCTCCACAATCTGGTTTGCCCTTTCCGATTGTCCGTCTGTCTGCGGGTGGAATGCCGTTGAGAAGGTGGGTTCTATCCCTAGTCGTCCGTAATTGTGCCTGGCCCATTTGGAGTTAAATTGTGGTCCTCTATCTGTGGTGACTCGTTCCGGGAGGCCGTGTAGTTTCCAGATATGATCGATGAATAGGTCACTTACTCCTTCAGCGCTGATGGTGGATTTAGTGGGCAGAAAGTGAGCTCTTTTTGATTGTTGATCTACGTATGTCATAATGGCGTCATGTCCTTTCTTCGTTTTTGGTAGTTGCGTGATAAGATCAAAGGTTACGTCCGTCCAAGGTCCCTTCGGGGTTGGTAGTGGTTGTAGGGTTCCTTCGGGGAGTCCTTTCCTAGGTTTGGTTCTTTGACAGACGTCGCAGGATTCCACATAGTGATTGATGTACTTTGTCATTCCTGGCCAGTAATAGTCTCGGCTAACAAGCTCGATCGTCCTTGCTCGTCCTGGGTGTCCTGCTAACAACGAGTCATGTCTTGATTGCATGATCTTGAGTTTGATATCATTGTTGTTGGGGACGTATACCCGCTCCTCATGAATGAGGGTGTGGCCGACTATCCTCTGTTTGTTGTTCAGGTTTTTGCATAATTCGATAATCGTTGGGTCGTCCTTGGATTTGTCTTCTATCAGGTCTTGAATTTCAATGTCCGTGGCTGTTAGGGCCAGAGCATCGAGCGGGGCCCCAAATTTTTCCTTTGGGATAATTCCTGGTTTTCTTTCTTCGACCCCTTCCTTAGGCTCGTGGTCTGGCCTTCTTGATAGGGCATCTGGTCGTGCGAATTTGCCGGGTCGATAATGGATCTTGTAGTCGAAGTGTTCTAGGTATTGAGACCAACGCTTTTGTCTCCCATTTGGGATCTTCGTCGTTGCGTATGTTTCTAGATTTTGATGGTCCGTAAATACTATTGTTGTGCCTTTAGCACCTTGTAGGAAGTGTCTCCATTCCTTGAATGCCTTGAATATCGCCAAGAGTTCTTTGTCGTATATGTCGTAATTTCTCTCCGCGTCGGTTAGTGCCTTGGAGGAGAATGCGATTGGGTGTAGTTTTCCGTCTGGACCTTCCTGTGATAGGATGGCTCCCCTGGCGAAATTGGATGCGTCGCATTCTACTGTGTATGGTTTGTCGAAGTTTGGTTTGATCAAGACAGGTGCTTCTGTGAATCTCTTTTTCATCTCGTCGAATGCTTCTTGGTGGACATTCGTCCATTCCCATCTGGTTTCCTTTTTTAGAAGGTCATGGAAGGGTTTGCACAATTTTGAGTAGTTCTCGATGAAGCGTCTGTAGAAATTCCAGAATCCTAGGACCGCTTGTAGTTGCTTCACGTTTTTGGGCTCGGGCCATTCGACAATCGCAGCCACTTTTTCTTCATCCATTCGGATTCCTCCTCGGCCTATTACGTATCCAAGATATTTGATTTCTGTCTTCTCAAATTCGCATTTCTTTGCTTTGCATTTGAGACCTTCTTTGCGACATCGTTCTAGTACTTCTTTCGTACGTTCCAGGAGTTCTTCTCGAGTTTTGGCGTAGATCAGGATGTCGTCCAAGTAGATAACAACGCCGTTATCAATCATGTCTTTGAAGGTTTCGTTCATGAATCGTTGGAACTGGGCAGGGGCATTGGTTAGCCCGAAGGGCATGACTTCGTATTCGTAGTGTCCGTATTTTGTTCCAAACGCTGTTTTCCACTGATGCCCTTCTTTAATCCTTAGGTTGTTGTATGCTTTCGATATATCCAGCGCTGTCCAGTACATTGCGTCTCCTGCGATGTTGAAGATTTCGTCTGGTAGGGGCAATGTTAACCGATCTTTGATAGTGACGTCGTTCATTTTTCGGTAATCGATGCATAGTCGTAGAGAGCCATCTTTCTTCTTGACAAACATGACGGGGGCTCGTGCCGGGGATTTTGAGGGTTTGATCCATTTCCTTGCTAAGTCTTCGTCCAGTTGCTTCTTGAGGGCAGCCAGTTCATCGGGGGACATTTTATAAATGCGCTGGAAGGGTGGTTTCTTCCCTTCTTCTAGATCGATTGCACAGTCCAAGTCACCTCGGTGAGGGGGTAGCGTCGCGCCTTCTTCTTCGGTGAACACATCCAGAAACTCGTGTAGTTCCTTCGGGACGGCTTCCTCAGGTTTCCTTTCTTCCTTTTTGTGTTTCTCCGCAATGGCCGCAGAGTGGGATTGTGTTGCATTAGCTTCTAGCCATTGGTGACATATTTCCGTTAATATTTTTCCCGGTAGTTGGTCTAAGTAGGCAATGTCCGATTGTTTGCTTTGGTTCGGGCTTTCGCCAAGGATGTGTACAGGGAATGGTAGGCATTGTTCTGAGCAGAACACCAGTCGATCTGGTTCGTTCTCGTTCCATTCCACTATAGGTTTGTGCCTTCGGATGAAATGCCTTCCGATTATGACGTCGAATCGTCCGATGTTAGCCACCGCGTATTTTTCCTTGGAGCTGTGACTGCCGATCTTGGTTTTTCCTTGAAGTTCTTCCGTGATCTGTGGTTCTTTATTCTCGCTTCCGTCGACGTTTGTCAGTCGTCGAGGGGGAACTTGCTTGGTAGTTAATCTTGATTTCTTGAGCCATGCGCGATTGACAAAGTTCATGGTGGCTCCCGGGTCATATAGTGCCAAGGCTGAATGGTTCTCGATCGTGATTGTGAATTGCAGAGGATCATCCATGGATTTTATTGGTTTCCTAGAAGGCAGGGCCTCAGGCGCCAAGACTTCGTTCCTAACGGTTACATTTTCAATAGTCAATTCACAGGATTCCAGAGGTAGAGATGAGAAACGGTTCTGGGTCGGTAGGGCTTCAGCCTTCCCTACAGACCCTAATCTTTTGACGGTTCTTGAAAAGCCTCCACTACTTCATCTGTGGTGGTGGCTGCAATCTGATTTGGAGCTTTCTTGAGTGGGCACGTGGCGGCTAGGTGTTTCCCTTTCTTGCAGTAGAAGCATAATCCATCCTTACGGAGTTGGGCTTTCGTTTTTTCGTCCAGTTTCCTGTATGGTGGTTTCTTGGTTTGGACGGCGTCTATTTCGAGGGGAATGGCCTCGGTGGCGTTGATGTTTCGAGGATTTCGATAGATGTTTGCGTTTCGGGTTATTCCGGTCCTTCTGTTGGCGTTTTGGCGGGCACGCATTAGGTTTTCGTCGATCGTTCGGGCCTGCTCCTGTACTTCGAGAAGTGTCCGAGACCATTTGGTGGCTGCTGCCGCAGACAGGACTTCCGGTTTCAGTCCATCGATGTATGCTGAGATCAGGGCGTCGACGTCCCAATCGATCTTGGATCGGAGAGCGTTAAATTCGGTGGTATATTCGGTGACGGATCGATATTGTCGGAGACGTTTGATTTGATCTTGAGCCCTCTCCCTTTCATTGGGCTCGCCAAAGTTCTGGAGGAAGTAGTATTGAAAGGCCGACCAGATTCGTCCAATCTGCCAGTCGTCGCGGAACGGGTCGAACCATCCGTATGCCTTTCCTGTCAGGAGATTGCTGGCCCAGGTGATGAGTGCAGTTTCGTCGCTGAAAGTATGCGGTTTAATCTGGACGTATGCTTCGACTTTTTTGATCCATTGTTCTGCGAGGTCTCGTTTTTCTCCGTCATAAGTGTCTGGCATTTGCATTTTCGGGGTTTGTCCTCGTTCAGCCCCAGGAAATAGGCATTGCAGCCAGACGTTGTTTATCGGATCGTAACCCCCGGGTCTCCAGTAGGCGTAGGCGATTGGTGGAGCCTGTGCTTGTGGACCAGGGGGTGGTGGGGGTCCTCCCCCGTGGGGAGGTCCACCTGGTTGTCGTTGTTGGCATGGGGCTGCTCCGTGAGGGGGTCCTCCACCTCCTCCGTGGGGAGGTCCACCTCCTCCATAAGGAGGTCCACCTCCTCCGTAAGGAGGTCCACCCCCATACTGATTTGGGGCTGGTGACCTTCCTCCTTGTCCGGGAAATGGAGGGGGAATGAAGGGGTTTGGCAATGGGGCTCGGGTCTGTCTCGAGGTTCGTCGATCATAGGGGTCCGGAGGTCTTGTTTGATTGTCGAACCCGGGTTGTTGAAAGGGTTGATTAAAGGGTCCGTATCGTGCGGGAGGTGGGTACCCTCGCGAGGGGTTTCGAGGGTCGGTGACCACCAGTCCTTCTTCTTCGACCCAGTGTTGGAACGCGTTGGTCATCCCTTCTCGTGCTACTGGCCTTCCATAGGCTGCCTCGGCTACTGTGGCGATTCGTTCAACTGCGTCTTGGAACTCTTGTTGGACCCACGCTCTTTGTCGCCCCGATGTGTCTAGTCCATCGGCCAGGGCCCTTCTTCTCATATCTTCCTCTTCGATTCTAACCACGTAGTCTGATGCGGTTTCCCCAAACTGCGGTCTTATGTATCTTGGGGGCGTAGTTGCGAATCGTCCTCTAGACATGACCCCGGGGCTGGGGCTTCTCCCAGGACTTCCTACCGAGTAAGCCGTATTTCCGACGGTTCTCGTATCATGCGTGGAAGGGGCCAGAGGTTCGTCATTCTGGATTGGAAGTTCGTCGAGTCCCTGGGACCCGGACGGTCTTGAGGGTCGGGGGGCTTGGATGGTGGTTTCTACTCGGGTTTCGTTACTTGGGGAGTCGGCGGCCGATTGTTGCTGCCGAGAGGGTGCCGGGAAACCCCATGAGAGAGCCGATTGGGGCCTTTGAGTCGGGGCGTTACTGGTGACCGGGGGTCGAGTTTTGGTTTCGGTTGTTGTGTGGGTTGTCATTCTGGAAATCCTAAGTCAAAGTTTCTTTATTCAATAAGTCGGTTCATGACAGTAAATAGAGGAGGGGAGGGACGATTCTTTAGGAGGGGGAATACAGAGGACGATATGTGCAAGATAAGACTGAAAAGCAAAGGGAAGATAAGGGACAAGAAGAAATTCGTGAGACCAAGAAAACAAAGAGTTGGGATATATACGTCGGAGCCTAGATCTATCTACACTATTCAAATGATCACACTTAATACCGTAAAGTCGTCGGGGTCTTCTTCCCCAGACTTTACGATCCTTGAGGAGGCGCCGGGCGGTCTTGACGAATGATTCTCTTGAGCGGCAGCCGAGGGTTTTGCTGGACAGGAGGTCGGGGGAGAAGGTTCCGGAGGTTGTCCAAGGCTCCGAGGGTGATTTGAGGGCGGCGGGAGGGGTCGGAGCGGCGGTAGGGGTGGAAATGGGAACGGCGGGGGAAGTGCTGGGACCGGTTATCTTGATCGACGAAATAGTTCAAGAGTTCTAAGTCGATCTCCACCAGTTCCGATTGTCCGATCTTGTCGTCGTCGTTGAGGCAGAGGACGATACGGCCGTGGCAGTGGACGCGAGACTTAGGGTGCTGCCGACTGGGAGGAACCCGTTGACTAGGAATTGCTGATTGGGTCGGAAGGAATCGGCGGGGTCTTCCCTTAATGGCCGTGGGTTTCTTGGGGAACGGGGTGTGGTCGTACTTGCCCGTGGTGTCGTTAGAGGTCGTGAAGTCCGGGGAGGCGGGGCGGTCCAGATTGCCGGTCCGGGATTGGTTGGGGCGGGGGTCGAAGCAGTGCCGAAGACGGGAGTGGCCGGGGTTTTGGGTTTCAAGTGTTTCTGTCGCTCCCGTTGTTCCTGTTTGATCGCCACTTCTTTTCGTTCGGTAGTGGGGTGATAACCGCAACGGTGGCAACAACCGTAATAACGGGGTTCAGGGTGTGCGAGAGTGGTGGGGGCGCGGTGCCGTTCGGGGGTTCCGTGAGGGCAGTCTTCGTCCTTGAAGGTCTTGCGGGTCGGACAATGCTTACAGTTCTCCTTGTTACAAAGACTGAAAAGGCTGGAGTTATACCTGGATGCAACGGGGTCGGAGCAGTCACGTCGAGAGGGGAGTACCCAAGCCAGGATTACAATTGGCGTGAGCGAAGGGCGAGGATGGCGGTTCTAGCTCGTTCGAACGAGGCTAGAATAGTCAGGTGAAGGCGTTGGTTGCGACGGTTACGGTTGCCGCGGTGATCGGTGTGGTCGTCTGGAACGGGGATAAGAGGGTGCCACGGGACGAAGGGTGCGTGGTCGAAGAAGTCGGGGTTCGGACGAAAACCTTCAATGAAGGATTCCAAGGAGTCGGATCGAGGGATGACAGGGGGACGGTTGGGAAGGAAGTCGTTGAAGAACCAGTCGGGGTATTCAGAGAAGGCCGTTTTTGCGGGTCCTTTGAGTGGGGAAGGCGAACTGGGCGACGAGGAAGTTGATAAGGACCTGCCTAAACTGGCCAAGGAGTCGGATGAAGACAAGGATTTGTCGGGCGTTGTGTTGAGTTCGTCGGATTTCCTCGACGAGTTCTTCCGGGGTGAGGGCGAAGGGGGAGTTCGGGGGAAAGGAAGGCAGAGTGGGCGAGGATTGGGGATCAACGTACTACGCTGACACGGTTTCCTACGTATTAAGCTTCGTGGAGAGGCTCTAGGATCGCACGTTGAACTTGCTATGCAGAGGTTGTGGCCGTGGGATGCGCTAATAATACGAGGGGGAACGAAGGGGGAGGGGGGCCGAGATGGGAAGTAAGCTGGTTATGAACGCAGCAAACTGTCAGGAGGGGGTTCTGGATAGCTTAGTTCCCACGCAGGAGGATGCTAAGGCTAGAGGCAAGGGGGTCTGGGAGATGGCAAAAGAGTAGTGATTGCTGGAGTTTTGGAGTAGACAAGGTAGACTAGGTTGCTGCATTGGGGTTTAAAGTCCTCCAACGCAGCCTGTATATATACATGAGGACCGGAGTTATCGTATCTAGAAAGTCCGAGATAGAAGCATGGTGTCCATGCGGTTTGAGTGAGACAGAAGCACGGCATCCGTATGCCGATGCTGCGGGATAACTGCAGATGAGTAAGACACGGCATAGAAGTTAGAAGCACGGCATAAGAAGGCCGATGCTTCTAGAAGCAAGGCACGGCTGAGGTAAGGGGTGAGGTAAGGAGGGAAAGATTGCTGAGGTAGGCGGAGGGAAAGATCTTCGGTCCGGGCGGAGGCGGAGTTGATTGGTCAGCGGAGATAAGACGGAGATGAGCGGGATAAGTCCGGGGGATAGGAAAACGTCAGGAACACATAGTGATCCTGACAGACCGAGATCAAGCTCACCTTAACTTCATGGCCTCGCCCTTTGTCGACGGACTCGCACCGCAGAGTTCGAATCATTTCCACTTGCAACCACCGGCCTTTCGATCGATCGAGATAAAATCTTATACATGCGGTGCTCGCTACGTCAGACAGGTTTATGGGCTATATTTTGTCCGTAAACTCCGACACACACACACCCCCTCACCTCACACACACACACCCCCACCCACGACCTTCAAGCTTCAATAGGACTACCTATGCATTGGGCATAAGAGCGTACTGAATAGCACTTTTATTAGGTGGGACAGTGGGTTCTGGGATCCTCCTGGTGGCCGAGCTGGGCGACGTGGTGATCAAACCGCTCGTAATTGCAGGCCAGTCTGAGGGTACACATGCAAGGTAGGCTCAATTACATTAACTAAAGCATATATATTTGCGTTCTAATGCATCCCTGCTATTTCAGGTGTCCCAGATTTCTTTGAACGGCCATCGAAATGCGGCTCATCCCTGCGAGTCGGCTAGGGTGTGGACTTCCTCATGAGGTTTTGACCAGTCGGTACTCATCAATAGTACAGCGTGTAGCTATTACCAGTACAAGTTCGATGGGTTACATATACAATGGGGCGTTTGGGATGTACACCGGTGACATGCGCACGTGTGTTTGGCGTCGAACGCCCATTTAGGTAATGACGCGACCTCAAGTCTAACGAACACATTAAGGCACTTTGGGACTATAAGGTTAGGTTATCAGGCCAGATTCGTCAAGTACGAGCTAATTAGCTCGGCGAATGCAATGGAAAAGCGGCGGGGACGACGTCTAAGCGGCTGCCTGAGATCAGGCCAGCCAAAACAGGCAACTCTTTCATTTCTAATGACAATGCATATATCTTCCATTTAAATTCTGTTGGGAGGGATTTAATATTGAAAATACGGCTAGAAGGTATGTTCCATCCGCCTCTGACCAGCGGATCTACATCCAGTTTCAAACCGTATCCGTTGTTCTCCTCAACTTCCCCTCTTCTGCTTTAGGCTCCTCTCAACTCTCCTTTCCTCCACTCGTCTCTCTCCTTCCTCTCTCACGCAAATCCCTCTGCAAAACACATATTTATGTCCTTCAACTTCCATCTTCCTTACGGGCTCTTGCTCGCGGTTTGTCACAATCCCGCTGGCTGCCAGTCCGCCTGCCCCGGGTTTTGGCCCTCTGGCATCATCGACCTTGACAACATCAACCCCATGATCGCACCCGGTCGCCTTTGTGAGATCTGCAATTGCCAGGCACATCATCATGCAGTACCCACAACTGTAGGTGAAACCACTTACGAGTGTACAATCGTCCGAACTAACGGGAATCTGGGGTACAGGCTGGTCAGGCCATTACAGCTGTTTTCAGAACAATAGGCACTCCCACGTTCTACAGCCAACTGACCGCCTCCGCGGCACCCCACTGTAATTCGCCCAGTATTCGAGACATCAGAGTAAAAAGATGTAAACTGTATATAAAGTGTAGCTAGATTATTCTTCCGCGTCTAAGATGTGTTTACAGGTAAATTTGAGATAATTACACGTTGGGAATCGAATTTACAGTGAATCGCACCGCAAAGACCGGAAACTTGAGACAGGAGTAAACAAGTTGGTGAAAATAGAGAGGATATGTATGCGAGCCTTCCAGCAAGACTTGGCAGTAAGGTGTCGAGAAATGGCTGAATTGTGGCTATTTCAGTCCGAGAGAAGGAAGCCTCATCTGTCCCAGCTTGTAAAACAACAGAATTCCATTGTGCTGCTCCAAATCACTGCCCATACAAATCTATAAAGTTCTTTCTTAGCAAACTGACGCTTGGAGTGCCGGGGGTAGCTCAAGTCAGCGATGTTAGAGACCACCCCACAAAATCTACCTGACAATTTGTGTCAACCAATACCAGTAGCCATTTCAGCAGCCGGCCACAGTCCCGACAACTAATAACTTTATCCTCAAGAAAGTAACATGATCCGACTGTTCGCCGCTTTACTCACCGCATTTCTAATGAGAACGAAGAAATCCGACCGGAGAAATAGTGCACAGCTTCAGGCAAGGCTCCGGGCATCTGAATTCAGTCATTTGTCAATGCCTCACTGCCGTACCTGGCATATAAATTTCACACATTTTCTGCACTTATATGTCAAGTTTCTTACTGTCATGTCACCTTTTCTGTGTTTCTAGTGCGATTTACTCTAAATTCTATTCCCAACATGTAATTCCCTAATTTCTTTCTATAGACACATCATAAAAGCGCGAAAAAGCTTTAATTAGTCTCTAAATATAATTTATAACATACTATTACGATATCTCAAATATTGGGTGAATTACGGGTCGGTGCTGCTGTGGGGGTTGGTTGGACGTAGAACGTGGGAGTGCCTATTGTTCTGAAAACAGCTGTAATGCGAGTTCTGACGCTGGATTGCAAGCGAAGATTGTAACCAAACCTCCAGCTGCAGTTATTCATCACTCTCCAGTCATTGCGCCTGGTGCTCCTCCTATGGCTATCGATCCAAGCCCGGGCCCGCCTGCACGCTCCGAAGAGGCAGGAACGGCTCTCGCCACCGTTGAACTCAAGAGATCGGCATCTTCTTTCAAGGCTCTCATCGCAAAACGAAACAATAACCGCCTCGCTTTTGATCCACTCTCTGGAGAAGTACGTGGCAGTTTCAAATAATACTTCTCTCCCTGACTTTGGCCTCGCCCCATAGGCGCCTACAGGCGCTGCAGCTCGCCCTATGTCCAAGGCTCCTTCAGGAAGCCTCAAACGAAAGGCCTCCTCAGCGTCAACAACATCCGACAATAAGCAAGACAGCAAGCGGAGCAATGTATTCAAGCCCTCGGCACCTCTCACGTTCACCTTCATTCTGATCCATGACACTTCCGCCGTCTGGAATGGGGCATTTAGACGACCCAGTAAGCTAGGGTATGTGATCTCAAGTCTCATTTATTTTTGGCTCTGCTGAGAGGCGTAAATCCCGTTAGGCTGGCTCCGCTTGATGCTGCAGGACTCGTCAAGCAGGCCAACTTCACAGCTGGGGTGCATCTGACCGAAGCGGATATTGATCGGAAAGTCCGCACGCTCTTTCCTCATATCCTCTCTCTCTCTTTGGCGACATCCAGCTCCTCCCTCACCACTCCTGGTTCACCGGAATACATCTACAACTGGGTCGTTCTTTTTCCGAAGCGGGACGGGAAAGCCGTGTTACTCTCCCCATCGGATACTCCAGCTGATCAGGAGGGGAATGAAATCTCCCATTCACAACCAACATTGAGTGATCTGACTAAGTAAGTACTTTCTGAGAACGTTCAGCTTGCTCTATGGTTGCTTAACCGTTAACATGTCCCATTTTTAGGGCTACCTACTATTCATCGATCCGCGACGCTCCAGATTGGCTCAAGGGAGCAGTTTACATTGCTCTAGCACCTTCTTCCGCGCCCAACTTGTCCCTTAATCCAAGGCCGGGCCACCCGTTCGATGAGAGCAGCGAGACAACCACCTCCGATACCAACAACTCACACACCGACACTACAAACTCGGACCATGATGATGGCGACTGGCATCCACGTCCTGGTGCTAGACCAAAGTCACCTTCTGAAGAAGTATCGGAGTCGTCAAGGCCAAACCCTCCCTCTTTGCGACCCTCTCACCAAAAGGTTGTTGTCACCCCACCTGCTGTGGTTGGGCTCTCGCCCGTGCCAATGGTTAATCCCTTGGATCAGAATGTCACGACACAGCCTACGAAATACCACTTACAGGTTGTTGTAAGGACTATATTTACTCTGTAATGCTATAGTTGCTAATTGTGGGTCATTTCTAGAAGCCAACACCAACGCTGGCAGCCAAGGGTCCTAGTACGATCCCAGATTCGGAAGTCTCGTCACCAGTTGCCGCCCAGGCAGTTGCTCTCAACTACGCAATGTTAAAGACCATCTTCGACAGGCTGGAACGGACTTTATTCAACATCTTTGAGGCGTATGACACGGACATCAAGATCCGTCAAGCTGTAGTGAGTCCCTATCACTGCCAGCATCATGACTAGGATATTGACCAAGTCTCCTTCATTCAAACCTCTATTAGTTCCCTGAATACCCCGATCCAGGCACCCCTTGGGAGGCTATTCTCGGTGTAACGATGTACCTTGTAGACCAAACAGAACAACTCCTTAATGCCGACTTCAACGCCACTGCGGCAGATACGGTGTTCGACTATTACTCCAACAACTTTACCGGTTGCTTCTTCTTTCTCTCATTCAATGTTGAAGCAGGGTCCAATGAACCCTCGTCCAAGATGGCAGTATTCGGGGAGTACGGGCTCCCAGCATTCCTCCCTTTGTTTCGCAACCTTATCGCCGTCTATAAACAAGTCCCTCAAGATACAGCCGCATCACTTCAGATGATGCAAAGCCTTCCTCAGAAGATAACGCGGGGTCAGGAGCTTGTTGATTGGCGCCTTCAACAGCATCCAAAGTGGGCTTTCGATTCACCGGAATTCTGGACCCTTCAAAATTTCTTGTTTACTGACCCAAATGCTTTGGGCGTCTTCGAGCAAGTGAGTATTCCAGCTCGTTGCTTTTTTCTGCACCTTACTCAACATCATTCTCGCTTTCTAGACGGGATCCTCCCTTCAACATGCGCCTATCAATACATTCATGTTGCCCAAAATGTCAGCAAAGGACCTGGCAACGAGTATTTTTCATGCATTTGGAAGCTATAACGATTGGAGAAAGATGAACTCGTCAGCCCTAGTCGAAGGGATTCACACTTTTATAACTACTCTCGTTCGTCCCTTCCTTGACGTGCTGTCAACGGACCAGGTTGACTATGTCGAGAAGAGGGCAGTCTTGGGGATGTTCTGCAATCAGGCATATTGGAAGGCCCAGGAGATCGTTGTAAATAAGGTAAGAGCGAGTGAGCTTAAGATTCAAGGGTAGCCCTGAAAGTTGTCGTTCTTTGCAGAAGATGCCCGCTCGGCAAAGCCTTGAGCCAGAGATCAACCCTCTCTCATCGATTAAAGCTCTAGAACGTGCCCCAGCAATGGCAGCGTTGCCATCAACGGGTAGCACCAACCAAGAAACGATGCAAGTGGCAGTCAGTAGCTCAAATCAGCCCGTCGAAGCATCCCAACCTGCCCCCCAACCTCGTAAGCCATCTGCTCCAAAAAAGATGCCAAGCAAACCTCTCCCTATGACTACTCGGGTTACACACTCTCAAGATCTTCCCAAACGCGAAACCGCTCAAGTCCAAACCATTCCTGCTCGAAGACATCAGCCCACCCGGGCCGTTCGTACTGCCCCTGCGGGCCAAGGCCCCCCTCATGGCAGTATTGCAGGAGAGCTAGGGGATGAAGAAGAGGATTCAGCCTCATCACGGCTCTCGCCCGAGTCTGAGGACCGTTAAGGTGCCACGCACGATTTGAGACAGCGAAGTTGTAGACTAGAGTCCCTCCCCGCCTTTTGCATCAGTTACCCCATTTCTCCTGACCTTAATTTGCTTCCATAATAATTTTAGATTATTTCTCAGCTATAGTACTATCGTAATATTTTTTTAATCGATGGATTTGGCTCAGTAGTTCGCTCTTGAGGTGTTGACGTCAATCCAACGAAAGGGGGAGTTCCCGATGTGACTTTGAACAGCGGGCTAGGCTCAATATCCAAGGCCGTCAAGTGCTCCTTTGGACATCAATCGATATGGGAGAATGATATCTCAAGTAATTAATCATTAAGTAGTTGCATTCACTGGATATCTACGCTAGCTACAGTTGAGGCAGCTTCGATCCTCTCGTATGCTAAGGCCACCGCATTCAGATAGACATCAATTCCCCAGTTTCCATTGTCCTCCTCAAAGTCAAATCCCTCCAGAATCCCTTTAAGCCACTCCAACTCCTCGTCCAACCCACTTAACTCACTGTCATTCACGAGATCTTCATCAATATCAACTGGGTCTTCATCAACATTAGTGTGGTCCCGGGTATTCTGCGGGAGTGGCCCAGCTTCGCCATCGCATCCATAGAGAGGATCTTCAGCATCCACAAGTAAGTCCCCGGGGTCGCCTGTCCAGTAGCCCTCGGTGATTGCCGTTGCGCGCGAGAGTTCAAACATTGCAAGTGGTGTCTTGTTTCCAGCAGTACGGATCTTGTGATTATTCCAAGCAGCTTGAGTTTGATCAAGGGATGACTGGATGCGAGGTTGAAAGACCAGGAAAAGCGCAGCTCTCTGGACTGTGTCGCTCATATCAAGAAGTTCCTCTTCTTCAAGTGAGAGAAAGACCCGCCGAAAAGCCTCCAACGAGTCCTTGCGAACGTCCCGCCAGAGTCTTTCAATCCGGATGTTCTGGATTGACCTGCCAGAATTAATCGAGTACTTGAGCATATAGACACAGCTTGGACCAGACCAATAAGCTCACCTGCCTCGTAGGTAGGCATTGTGAGCTCTGCCCCAGTGCTCATGCATTCTTCGTTCGACCCCATTATTCTCCTTCCCATAATCCCCTCTCACCCTGCTTGGCCAGCCAAATATATTAACACCTTCTAAGAACATACCCTCTACTGTGGCTGCCCGTTTGTTGTTACAACAGACAAGATAGATCACGAGGCAGGAGAATCCGTCAACGCATCCATGGACGTAGAAGCCCCAGGGGCGAAGCTTCTCATTTCCGTCATGATGCCATAATGCATTTGCTCCACGAACCTTGTAAATCCGGCGCTTAATTATACCAGCCCAGCTGCGGAAGCTGGAGATATTTGTAAAGAGCGCAAGGACAGAGTAACATTAGATTCACTCACCGCACCAGCACACCCACGCTATCAATGCGTTGGAGACACTCAGTAACTTGCCTTCGAGGAACACGAATCTCCCGGCTTTCAAGATGACCGTGAACAATAGCTCCTCCGATGAAAGGGTGCTCCATAATGATCTCGGCAACTACCTCGTCAAGCTCATCATCTGTGATGTCCGTGAACGCCGGTCGCTCACTGAGGTGACCGGCTTTCTTCAGATGGTCCATTAGAACACTCTGAACCGTCCCCAAGGCTCGAGCAACACTGTCCCATGAGTTTCCTACTCTGTGGAGCTCTAGAGCTGCCTCGAGGTCTATGTCTAGTGGAGGGCGGCCTGCGTTACCACTGTAGAGGAATCTCCGTCGTGCTGTAGACTGTCCAACGGGTCCACTTGAGAGGAATTGTTCCAGTGGTAGAAGGTTCTCCAAGACTTCTTGCTGTGCAGAGCGAATGTCTTCAGGCTCGAGCCAAGGGTCGTCAAGAGAGTCAAGCGCGGTGGTGATGGCTTGGAGGAGAGTAACGCTACGCTTTGCGGCTGGGATGTCGACATTTGGGAGGGAGTCCTTGAGAAGCCGCGCGTCGGTAGTGACCTTTTGACAGTGCCGAAGGAACTCGTTGATAGCATCCAAGTTCTCATTCTCGGTTCGTGATTGGATTGGCATTTTGGTGTGGAGGATGCACTTAGGCTTGCGTGAAGGGGTGCAGTGTCACCGCGTCTCAGGTCCAATTTCGAAATGGGCCGGCCCTGCCCCTGTGGCCCCTTCCCAGGCCAGCCAGCACTTCGATGAAGGCCCACTACATATAGAAGTACATATGTATTCATTTAGTTACTTATAAATCTATGATATACTCAGTGTGTGTGGGGGGTGGGGGGGTCGGGGGTGTGTGTGTGTGTGTGATAATTTCCGGACATTATATGTGCCATACAGGTTCATAGAGACACAGGCCGCACCGGAATGAGCTGAGACATAACACGGGAGGAGTAATCTCATCGCGACAGTCCCTCGGTGACCGTTGTGGCTCGAATGCCCCCGGAGTAGTTCGAGATGTAATACGGATATCATTTAGTACACCATTGCGACTATCCTTGGTCTAGGAAAGACTGTTCCTCCATGCTTTAGCTCTTCGGTGTTTCTTCATCGTATCGCTGTCGGGCATTTGTGACCGGCACTGCTGGCTCGATTTCAGACGAAAGTATCCCAATAACAAAGTGAGATTGTTATCGGGGAGGCTCTGATCTCCGTATGGGCAGTAGGCATGCTTTGAAGGAATCATATTCATAACTGTATGGAATTAGGTGTCTGGGCTTATACAATCTATGTAAGAGTAATCTAGCCGGCTCAGACCACCTATGTTGTTGCTGTGCTCGCCAAGTAGCCTCGGTGTATGAGTCGCGATTCACCAGGCTTTAACAACGCTCCCGATAATACCTAGATCGCTGCCTGTGCG